>BGNK01001716.1:0-101621 GCA_003297005.1 Symbiodinium sp. clade A Y106 | reverse complement strand
CCCCCCGCAGCCCTCAATCCCCACTAGTCACTAGACTGAGGAAGTGGTTTCGCCTCGAGGATGGTTCTGACCGCCAGGTGAAGGGGGAGGGGCCTGGCATAAGAATTGGCTTCCTTTTCGAGGGTCCATATAAGGCTTGCTATACTATAGAAGCTTAAATTCCTTACAACTTCGGGCTCCGTCATATTGCTATACTATCAATACCCGAAACCCTATACCATCAACTACCTTACATCCCTAGTCTTCTTAAGACCCCTAAAATAGGGGCTTAAATAATTACCAATACTATTCTGGGGGTTCCTTATTATAATTATAGTATAATGGGCCCCAAAACCCCAGTCTACTTATCAAGGCCCCACAACTATAGTACTCTTCTAGATCCCTTCTAGTAGCCCGTATAGGACCCTTTTTAAAGGAGCCTTAGTCTACTTCTTAAGACCTCTACATTACCCCTAAACCCTAATGCAGCTCTGCAGGTCGAGCGACGCACTCGCGAGGCTGGAGCCAGCTTCAATTTCTGGTTACATACATATATATATATATATATTTATATTCATATATGGCAGTGAGTCAAAACCTTCTGGTATGTAACAGGGCCGGGGCGCCCCTCGCGCGACAAAGTATGTAACAAAAGCGGGTTTTTGCGACAAGGCTGGCGCGACAAGGGGCGCGACAAGGTCCATCATATATTCATATATGAATGTATGCATGTGTACATGTGTATATATAATGTGTGTGTATATATATATATATATATATGTAGGAATGTATTTGGTTCTGTCTATATTACGAGGCACGCTCGTGTGCGAGTGCTGCAAACGTTGAGCTTGGAGTTGAGTGTTGTAGGTTTGGATCCTGGTCGTGTGTCCTGAACTTTGTTGTGAGAGCCGTGCATTGTCGTGGTTTTCTNATATTGGAGGTGCCCCAGCAATGCCGCGCGACAAGGGTTTGAAACAAAGCCGGCGCGACAAGGGTTTGTAACAGAGGGGGGGGGGGCCCGCGACAACACGGGGTATTGACCCATGGCCATATATCCATCTACTATTATCTAAATATTATATATATATATATATGTACACATATGTGTGTGTAAGTTCGTGTGTTTTACGGAGGTTTGTTGGGTGTAGGAATCTGGCACATGTACGCATGTTACCCATTGCCAATGTTTGGTATCGTGTTTCTGTCTGTGCATGTCTATTTTTGGGTCTGTGCTGCACAGCTATGCTATGAGTCGACACGTGTCTGCAACAGGGCCGCTCACACACTGGCAAACATATACGTTTGCACCTAAAGAGAAAGAGAAACAGAGAGACAGAGAGAGAGAGAGAGGGAGAGAGAGAGAGAGAGCAGGAAAGAGAGAGACAGAGAGAGAGAGAGAGAGCGAGAGAGAGAGAGAGAGACAGAGAGAGACAGAGAGACACAGAGAGAGAGAGAGAGAGCGAGAGGGAAGGAGGTGGAGACAACAAAAGATGAAGACCGAGGGTGCAATAGAAAGACAGTAATGAGAGAGGGAGAGGTCGATGAGTTCTGTCTAGGGTTAGCGAGGCATGTACAAGTTCGAAGGTTTACATTATAGCACATAGGTTTTTAAGCATGGACTCTAGCATGTAGCATGTCGGTTCCGGAGGTAGCGACTGTGGCGCTAATTAGGCATCCATTCAGGGGCAGCTATAGTTGTCTTGTATAAAACCTTAAAGCGAACTACAAAGCAACATCTAAGTAGCTTTCACCACCACCTGAGGTGAAGTCACGACTCGTTGACATGCTCGCGGCCCTGCAACAGGCGTGGGTTCAGGGTTTTGGACTTCCAAAGGATACTTGAGGATCCCGAAACCTACTGCTTTAAGGGTTATACTCTCCCATTGGGTGGTTGTCAAAATTATGGTCCATTTTGGGGTCCCTATTCTAATACGGCACCTAGTATTTAGGGTACCCAACAAGGGACCCTAATTTTGACAAAATTAAGGGTCATAAACCATCTTGTAGGGTTTGGGGATACGGGTATAAAATGGAAGCCTAAGTGCCTAGCAAAATATTCCCAGGCGGTCCTGACAGTATGTCAAAAGCTATACTACCACAACACCCTATTGGAAATATCAAGGCCCCTGTATCAGGGCTAAGAGTATTGCAATCTGCAAGCAGCAGGAAGCCGTAGCAATAGGGTTTGGATTTTGGCTGTAGCAACAACAGCCATGTGTCCGAGAAGACTACTGCCCGACGCACGCTTGGAAAGCAAAAACCGTAGTAGTAGTAGTAGTAGTAGTAGTAGTAGTAGTAGTAGTAGTAGTCGTCGTCGTAGTAGTAGTACTAGTAGTTGAAGTAGTAGTAGTAGTAGTAGTAGTAGTAGTAGTAGTAGATGATAACGATACAAACGATCAGGAGCAGACATTGATATAGAAATGATACGTAACAAGTCATGATCCCCAACCCTTATTCCGACTAAGCAGGACGAAAAGAGCCCTCGACTTCGTACCCAAATAGTATATGGGTGGTTGTCAAAATTATGGTCCCTTTTTGGGTACCTATTGCAGTACGGCACATATTATTTAGGGTACCCAAAAAGGGACCATAAGTTTGACAAGCACCCTTGTACAAAGGCCCCAAAGTACCTATGTAGGGACTACTTTCAGCCAAAGAGAAACTATTTGGGTACATGGACCCTTAGGGCTTGTCTAAACCCTGCAAACCCTAAACCTCACGATGATTTACACTCCGATTCTCCAGCCGACAGTTGCTTGCTGCACCCTGAGCCTTGACATGAAATGCCGCAACCCAGGAAACCTTCAAGAACAGGGGCTTGAGTGTTGCGTATAGTCTGTACCCAAGCACTAGACTAGGTTATATAGATTAGTTAGTCCCAGGTATGTTAGATTTCGGGTTGAGGTGTGGCTTGAGGCCTAGGTTTGCAAAAGACATGGCTTTCGCCGCAGGTCTACTTTACCAAGGCTGGCATGGGCATTGCCTCGAGTCCTGGTGTGAGGGAGTTTCGAGGTTGCAGAACGGGCTTATGAGGGCTGCAAATGTATCGTAGGCTAGCACGAATAGCTTGCATACACACATGCGAAATTTTTGCATTAATGGCGGACGCACATACTGCAGGCGTGCTTGACTTAATCGTTCTCGCCCCTTAAACCCCTGGACCCCTAAACCCTAAACCCTAAACCTCCAAACACCGAGTCCTTAGATTCCCAGCCCTGCACCCAGAGACTGGAATCCTGAACTCCAAGCCTGAGGGTCCATGTATCCGCTAGAAAGGGAACCTAATTTTGACAACCACCCATAGGACTCCTTTGAGGATTCCTTTTGGGGGTACTATAAGGGTTCTAGAAGGGCTTTAGGGTTTAGAGTCTACGGGTCCATGTGCCCAAATCGTATATACTTTGGCCTTAAAGTAGTCCTGATTTAGGTACTTTGGGGCCAAAGTACATAGCATGTGGGTACATGGACCCTCAGGGTCAGCCTACGAAAGCCCGCGCCCTAAACCGAGGTGCATAGCCGTTGAAGTGTGTCGGTCTCAAAAGCTACGACGCATTCGACGTCAGATTACTTAATTCTCTAGGAACTAGAGCTTTGCTGTGTTTTCGGTCGACGAAAAATATTACAAGCCCCACTTCAGCGACTCAGGATCCTTACTTGAGGGGCTCAGGTGATCTCAGGTGACTTGAAGTTTCGGGTTTGGGTATAGTGTTGGGGTTTAGGATTGAAGGTTTCACCGCATTGCATACATACACTGGTAGCTTGATACATACATCCGTACATCCATAGAGCGTACATCATACATACAAACATGCATGCATGAGTCGTTGCTTCCGAGTCGTTGTGTCCCCACTCCTCACTTAGTGGCCAGGGAAGGGAGTGCACACCGAAGAAATTCGCCTACGTCCAGCAAATTGGTGGCCAGGGCACGAAGAAGGCCCATAGGGTTCAGGCTTTGGGGTTTTAGGGTTTTTAGGGGTTTAGGTTTAAGGCCTTGGGTTTACGGTTTTTTGGTTTAGGGTTTAAGGCCACAGTGCTAAGGCTTCAGGATTTGTGTTTTCTGTGTGGGGTTGGAGCTTTGGGCTTGAGGAGTTAAGGGACGAATCAGGATTTGTGCGAGGTCCGGAAACTAAATCCTAAGCTGCACCTTGCACTCTGGAGGTTGCTACCAAGGCCGGCGCGATGCAAGTACCTCCTACAACGGAGTTCCATGGTCCCACTTGGGAACTTAGTGTGACCCCGTCAGCTTTGCATTTGAAGACAAGGGCCGGCTGCCAAGCGGAGACCGAACTCTAAACTCTAGAGCCATGGAGCTTGAGGCCAAAAACCTCAACTTCGAGCCTCAACATACGGTTGATAATATAACTCCTACATTACCTTAATGACACTAGACTTATGGGAACTATGATATATTCCTCCCGATGGGTAATGAGGGACTTAAATCATCATCCGTAGATGCTCAACCCTAAACAGAGGCTCAAACCCCGCTTTTAACTACCCGTGAACCTCCAAGTAGAACCTTACGCTATACCCTTATAGAATCCCTATAGATCCCTTTAGAGAGACCCTTTAAAGGAACCCTTATAACTACCCATGAAGCTCCAACAACTCTAACCCCCAGGCCTATCACCCCACACCATCAAGCCTGTTGGTTTCACGTGCTGGTGGGGCTCTAAGCCCATCACAGTAGAAGCCAAAATGTTGGAAACCCGATAGCCTCGATCCCTAAGAGTGAAGCATGGGGAATCCCAGCACTATTTGTCCTTAATTAGGTTTCCAACTTTTTGGGGATTACTGTAATCCTAAAACGCAAAACCCATGAACGGGTAAGCCTAGGAGATCTGGGTTCTCGGAGTCAGGGTTCGGACTTTAAAGGGTTTAGGGTTTAGGGCTTAGGGTTTAGGGTTTAGGGCTTAGGGTTTAGGGTTTAGGGTTTAGTGCTTAAGGATTAGGGTTTAGGGTTTAGGGCTTAGCCCTCCCCTGACATCATCCTTTACTACCCTAAGGGTCCTAACACTTCAGGGAACCTCAAAATGTAGGATTTCTGAGACCGCAAAGAGACCCGGGCTCTCCCGAGGAGATTCCGAACCCTCCTAAGATCCTTTAGTTATAAATCCCGTAATATGGGTTATAGTTATAGTTGCCCTACTTATAGGTCCTCTTATAACTACCCATGAACCTCCAAGTAGGGCTCTAACTTCCCAGGCAGATGAAGTTGAATTCCCGGTGCAAGAGTTCTTACACCATGGCTCTCCTAGGACCTAGAGTAGGCCCTTATTCCTTTTTTTTTTAGGGTTCAGGTTCCCTTATAAGCCCCTTTAAACCAAAAAGGGCCACCCTTCTTATTCCCAGGTTATTCTTGGGTCTAGCTAAAGGGTCCTAATATAGGGGCCTTAATGGTTAGAATAGGGTTTTGGGGTCCAGCATAGTATGATTGTAATAAGACACCTCAAAATAGTATAGGTAATTGTTTACGGCCCCTATGTTAGGTATTGTCACGGGGGCTTTGTCTCTAAGGGTATCCGTAGGGGTAATTATAAGGCTTACTATAAGACTATAAGGGTTACGGGATTTTTCTACGGGTTTAGGGTTTAGGATGGTTTTGGGGGGGTCCATGCACTCAAACACTATATACTTTGGCCACAAAGTAAGTAACCAAATAGAGACTACTTGGGGTTCCGGAAATATTTGCCAATACTTGCTCTGGGTCAGTTTAGAGTATGGGGCTTCTTCTCTACAGTTGGCTACCTTGTCGGGCGAGGGTGCTGTACTATTTTGTGGATCTAGACTTGGGCCTTAATTTGGAGAACTACCAGGTAAGGCTTGGTTTCCGGTGGTATATGCCTTGTCCTACCAGAACCTACTTTTCTTTACAGAGCCCCTGTGAATTCCAAATTAGTCTGTATAATAAGACCCTACATAAAAGTAGGTTTTGGTAGGGTCCGGCATAATGACTGTCTCCCGTATATGTCTCGAATAGCTTTTCTACACTGTACCGCCAAACCCTATCCTAATCATGAAGGCCCCTATATTCTGTCTGCAATCAAATTCATTTTGCTGCTCCTCGGCACGTCCACTTTGGCTGCTTGAACTGACCTGAGGACATATTTGGCGTGGCGGAGTCCCACCCCACCCGCAGGGGTGGGACTATCTGCGCGAAGATGCTGTCAAGATCACCCACAGCCTTGTCGAGTTCGTGGGGTCAGCAGATGCTGCGGAGGCACTGCCGAAGCAGCGGAACATTCTGCCCGGCTTTGTGCGCGGCGGTGCTTGCTGGAGTCCGAGAGGCGGTGGTACTGTTGATGGACAAAATCCTGCATTACCCATTATAAGGAATATACCATAATTCCCCTATTTTAGAGTCCTTAAGGTCATGCAGGATTTTGTCCATCAACAGTATCAAGACTCCTCGACCCGCCGTCCTCGATTTGGCATCGACGAGGACGATGCCCTTCCGTTTTCGTCGGTTTAAGGCTTCCGCAAGGCACATGCCCAACATGTTCTTGGGGTCGTGGAGACTTCTTTGGGGTATAAAGGCTGCTCGGGGTCGGGTGAAGACTTTTTTGGGAATTATTATCATAATTTGGGGAAGTATCCCCCATAACAGTACCTACGGCCCTCTGCGCGTGGAGTTTGCAGGCTGTCTTTGTGGTGGAGGGTCGGGGCTGCGGCGTTGAGGACATTTCATGTGGAGGTTTGTAGCGTTCGGGCTTGATCCGTCGTAGGTTCGATATGCCATGGGTGCCAGCCAGCCAGAACAGGGTTTAGGGTTTAGGGTTTAGGTAGGGTTCAGAGCGGGCTTGAGCTGCAACCCCTGAAATAAATCTTGACCTTAAATGCCCAAAAGAACTCGAGCTTCAAACCCTAAACCCAAAGCCCATGCCCGGATGTCTTTCGTAAGCTGAAACTTGGAGGTAGTAGAGGAGCTTTAGCTAGAACAGGGTTTTGGTGTATCTGACGTTATAATAAGGAACCCCAAAATCGTACAGGTACTTCTTTAAGCAGCGATATTATCCAAACTCGGCGAGTCACGGATGTTGACACCCCCCTTCTGAAACTAACAGGAACCCAGGGACCCATCTATGTGCAGCTCCATGTCAGTCTCGAAGAGGGTAGAATGCCGGCGTGACCCGTCGGGGCTCGATACTCCCCGCTTCCAGGGCGACCGCTACATCATCAACCTTTGCGATCACTTCATGGACAAACAGGCTTGAAGGGGGAGCCTAGTCAACAGATAAAATACCACCTAGACCCCCCAACTACCCTCTATTGTGCCCCAAATAGCCACTACTATCGACCATAAGGGCTGGGCCATTGGGGGGTCCTACCAGAGCTGAACCCTAAACCCTAAGGCCAAAACTTAAGAGTGTAGGGGTGATCCATCAGACCCGAATCCCATAGGCCCCATAGTAGTTCTGTTTTGGGCTTACCTTGTAGCATTCTAAATATGAACCCGAAAAGGAACTAGTATGGGGCCTATGGGTAAACCCTACACCTACCAAAAGTCCTAACGCCGTATTCGTAGCCTCAAGCCCGACGACACGCAAGCCCTTTCACTCTAGGCTTAGGGTTCAGGGTTCAGGGTTTAGGGTTTAGGGTTCAGAGTGTAGGGTTCAGGGTTTAGGGTTCAGGGTTTAGGGTTTAGAGTGTAGGCTCATACCCTACCCCTTTTTTAGGGTACCTAGTTCTTTAGTTAGGATCTGTTACATAGGAAAGTAGGAGCCTTAATTGGGCCTTAGTCATGAGAACGGGCCAGAGCAGGGTCTTGTGTTTTTCTATTTGTAAGACTATATGCTTCCATTCAGGAACCCTAAGCGTCCACCTTGGATTTTTCTCGTAATATTGAATTTGTTCGGCAATTTTGCTGATTCAATCAACGTAATAAAGTGGCCTGTTGGGGGGTTCCTTATTATAATTATAGTATAATGGGCACCAAAACGCTATTCTAACTATTAAGGCCCCTATACCATAGTACCCTTATAGATCCCTTGATCCCTTATAGTAGCCCTTAAAGGACCCTTTAAGGGAACCCTATTCTAATTAGTAAGGCCCATATGTCAGAGGATCCTAAGCCCTAGATGGGCCATGAAACCCAGCACATGAAACTCCGCATAGGCCGATAAGGGGATCCTGAACCCAACATCCGAAGCTTACCCAAAGGCCCCAAAGTAGTTCCTTTTGGGGGTTCATATTTTAGAATACTATAAGGTAATCCCGAAAAGGAACTACTTTGGGGCCTTTGGGTAGAGCTCCCATGTGGGAGTTTCCGACAATTCGGGGGCACCTTATTTTGGGGTCCTTATAATAAGGATCCTACTATTTACTGTGCTATATTAGGGTCCCCTATTTTCGGAAACTCCTATATGTTCGGAGTGTGGCCTTAAGAGACACCTAGATGGAACTAAGGAAACCTTGAATCCCCCGAAATCCCTGAACTCCAGTCTAAACCCTAAACACTAAACCCCAAACCCTAAACCCTAAACCCTAAACCACTACACCCCAAGAGCCCTAAACCCTAAACCCCAGTCTAAGCCCGAAACCCTAGACCCTAAACCCCTTAACCCCTTAAGCCCTAAACCCTAGTCTAAACCCGAAACCCTAGACCCTTGTAAGCCTGGGCGGTCTCTCTGCTGGTCTTGGACGCACCAGGTACGTATGTCCGAGGTTTCTCAACCTAGACCTTCAACGATCCCTGATTCAATTACTTAAGGGGAACATACATGCACGTAGTGTAATGTAATGTATTGGAATGTAATGTAGCGTAATCTATTGTATTGAGGTATTTATGCATGGATGTATGCATGTATGCATGTATGCATGCATGTATGTATGTATGTCTCATTCTGTGTGTGTGTGTGCATGCATGCATGCATGCATGCATGCATGCATGCATGCATGCATGCATGCATGCATGCATGCATGGATGGATGGATGGATGGATGGATGGATGGATGGATGAATGGATGGATGAATAGATAGATGGATGGATGCAGGTACTATATGCTGTTTGTGTGTTTTATTTACATACACACTTTTACATGTAGGTGCATGTATATATATATATATATATAGATGTACATACATATACATATGCACACATACACATATAACGTAATCATGGGATATTGAATGATCTGGGAAGGGGAATTGCGCAGCCTGCGTGTGGTTGTTTGCTTTGCAATCGTGAAATCGACTTTGCAGGTCTTGTTTTTGACAAGGTGTTGTAGTTCGGATGTGGTGTCTAGGCGGTTTGTGTTTAACAGGTGTGTCCGTGAAATCCTGTGAGCAGTACTAGAAGGATCTAAATGGTTTTGTGTTTGGGGATGTGGTGGCGCTTAGTCCTAAACCCTAAACCCTAAACCCTAAACCCTAAACTCTAGACCTGACCGGGCAAAACGACAAGCCGGCTTCAGATGCACGCTCCGGTCGTGAGTACTCGCGATTATGCCTGGCCTGGTCACTGTCGGAATCAATATAATGTAGGGCCCCCCCCCCCCATACAGGTGCCTACGTAGCTGAGTCATCAACAGATGCTTGTTTTGATAGCTCCGCGACACAACTGTTTATGTTATGAAGGCCGCTATGTGAACACTCCCATTATTTGTGGTCCCGGGGATCTGTCTGTCCTGGGTTCTCTGACGATCTCAGCAAGCAATTTTAAAGCATGTTGCATCATGTTAAGGCTTATAGCCCTATATGCCCTAAATCCGTAAGCCCCCAAGCCCTATAACTCGAAACCCTACACCTTTTGGATTGTGGCAGGTGTCACAGAATGAGCGCGTCTCCACTTTGGTCCACGAAGTGTCGCACCACTTCCACACCATCGATGCCGCCTGCTTAGCTGCGCTAGGTTTATATTCCGTCTTTGCTTCAGTATATCTGAATACTTGGGGGAAACCTTTACACGATCAGCGTCAGCTCTGGGCTCTGGATCTTTTGCGTGTTTTCGCGGACTCCCTCGCCTCAAGCTTCATACGAAGCCCTCCATACATGTTTTGGTGTCTACGAGGTACCTTACTAAAACCGCACTGATTGGCCCTTATGTGCGTAAGTGATGACCGGTGTGTCCGGGAGGTCAAATGAAACTCGCGCTGAACCCGAAATCGGAGTTAAGCACTACTTGCTTCACCAGAGGAGACGCTTCCAAACGGAGACTGGGCCTACGGTGAGGAGCCTCCTGTCCTTGGGGTTTGGGGGTTTAGGTCTAGGGAGTGACTGATAGGAGACGGATGTCAAAATTGCAACTACTGGCCCTCAAACCCTGAAGCCAAAGCCCTACAACCCTCAGCTCAACGGTAACGGCACTAGCGATGCTATCACATTCGGCCTGTCGGCTTCAAAGGTCGACTACTTCCGGACTCTGAGGATTGTTTCCATGGCTTTAATCCTGCCCTAGACCCTATAAATTAGGCAAAAAAACCGCAAAGCTTTACTGCTCGTCAGTGTTGCAGTACCCCTAGTATAATCAATATAGTCCCAACCCCAAACCCTAAACCCTATAAGCCCTTAAACCCTAAAGACCCTATAAAGCCCTAATAACCTAGGGACCTAAAGCCCTTAAAACCCAAAGACCCTATAAAGTCCTAAGACCCCTAAAGACCAAAAGCCCTTAAACCGCAAAGACCCAAAAAAGCCCTAAGACCCTAGGGGCCTAAAGCCCTTAAACCCCAAAGACCCTATAAAGCCCTAAGACCCCTAGAGACCAAGAGCCCTTAAACCCTAAAGACCCTATAAAGCCCTAATACCCTAGGGACCTAAAGCCCTTAAACCCCCAAGACCCTATAAAGCCCTAAGACCCCTAAAGACCAAAAGCCCTTAAACCCCAAAGACCCTACAAAGCCGTAAGACCCCTAAAGACCAAAAACCCTCAAACCCCAAAGACCCTCTCAAGCCCTAAGACCCTAGGGACCTAAAGCCCTTAAACCCCAAAGACCCTATAAAGCCCTAAGACCCTAGGGACCTAAAGCCCTTAAACCCCAAAGACCCTGTAAAGCCCTAAGACCCCTAAAGACCTAAAGCCCTTAAACCCCAAAGACCCTATAAAGCCCTAAGACCCCTAAAGACCTAAAGCCCTTAAACCCCAAAGACCCTATAAAGCCCTAAGACCCCTAAAGATCTAAAGCCCTTAAACCCCAAAGACCCTATAAAGCCCTAAGACCCCTAAAGACCAAAAGCCACCTTAAACCCCAAAGGCCCTATAAAGCCCTAAGACCCTAGGGACCTGAAGCCCTTAAGATCCAAAGACGCCATAAAGCCCTAAGACCCCTAAAGACCAAAAGCCCTTAAACCCCAAAGACCCTATAATGCCCTAATACCCTAGGGACCTAAAGCCCTTAAACCCCAAAGACCCTATAAAGCCCTAAGACCCTAGGGACCTAAAGCCCTTAAACCCCAAAGACCCTATAAAGCCCTAAGACCCTAGGGACCTAAAGCCCTCAAACCCCAAAGACCCTACAAGGCTCTAAGACCCCTAAAGACCAAAAGCCCTTAAACCCCAAAGACCCTACAAAGCCCTAAGACCCCTAAAGACCAAAAACCCTCAAACCCCAAAGACCCTATAAAGCCCTAAGACCCTTGGGACCTAAAGCCCTTAAACCCCAAAGACCCTATAAAGCCCTAAGACCCCTAAAGACCTAAAGCCCTTAAACCCCAAAGACCCTGTAAAGCCCTAAGACCCCTAAAGACCTAAAGCCCTTAAACCCCAAAGACCCTATAAAGCCCTAAGACCNAAAGCCCTAAGACCCCTAAAGACCTAAAGCCCTTAAACCCCAAAGACCCTGTAAAGCCCTAAGACCCCTAAAGACCTAAAGCCCTTAAACCCCAAAGACCCTATAAAGCCCTAAGACCCTAGGGACCTAAAGCCCTTAAACCCCAAAGACCCTATAAAGCCCTAAGACCCCTAAAGACCTAAAGCCCTTAAACCCCAAAGACCCTACAAAGCCCTAAGACCCCTAAAGACCAAAAACCCTCAAACCCCAAAGACCCTCTCAAGCCCTAAGACCCTAGGGACCTAAAGCCCTTAAACCCCAAAGACCCTGTAAAGCCCTAAGACCCCTAAAGACCTAAAGCCCTTAAACCCCAAAGACCCTGTAAAGCCCTAAGACCCCTAAAGACCTAAAGCCCTTAAACCCCAAAGACCCTATAAAGCCCTAAGACCNAAAGCCCTAAGACCCCTAAAGACCTAAAGCCCTTAAACCCCAAAGACCCTGTAAAGCCCTAAGACCCCTAAAGACCTAAAGCCCTTAAACCCCAAAGACCCTATAAAGCCCTAAGACCCCTAAAGACCAAAAGCCCTTAAACCCCAAAGACCCTACAAAGCCCTAAGACCCCTAAAGACCAAAAGCCCTTAAACCGTAAACCCTAAAGACCCTACAAAGCCCTAAGACCCCTAAAGACCAAAAGCCCTCAACCCAGACGATGCTAGCAGGCTCGGAGGCTATAAGCCCAAGGGTCCGCGCAATGCTCGGGTTTGGGGCTAATGTGGTTAAGGGCTTAGGGTACTTTAAAGGTTCCTTGAAAGGGTGCTATAAGGGCTTCTTTAAGGCATCTATAAGGGTTTAGGGTTTAGGGGTCATGGTTTAGGGTTTAGGGGCTACGGTTGAGTGTAGGAACCTGATTTAAAAACCTTGGGCCTTCATTCGGGTTCCTTATATGAATCTTACTAGTTTGGGGGTTATAGGCCCAGGGTTCCTTAATCAGGTTCCTACATTATGTTGCCCTAAGGGTCCAAAGGACCCAATTATTAGGTACTCGGGTTTAGGATAGTAGTTGTGCTGGGTAGTAGTTCGGAGAGTATATGATGAATAGGTACTTGAACCCCTAGGGTTGTGCATCTAGCATGGATGGCATCCACTTCTCATACAATCAGAACATCCTGCGTCCGAACTTGAGAACATCGATGCTTCTGCATGGACGTAGTCATGAAGGCTTCCTAAACCCGAAGCATCGCCAAAAACCCTAAATACCTCAACCCCAAGTCAGAATACCTTTTAAACCTGACCGTTGGCAGGAGAACTGCCTCCAGTTGACCTCCGAAAAAGCCGTAGCTTGGCTTCCCTAAGAGTCCATGCACCCAAATATAGTATATACTTTGGCCATAAGTAGGTAGGCCCTGAGGGCAGTTCAGATTTTCCCCCAGTACTGGGCTATGAGGAGGATCTTATTTACGAATGCGTTTCAGGGACTTTCCGCTTACAGCCTCATGTAGGAACCTGATTCAAAAGCCTGGGGCCTCCACTAGGGCTCCTTATATGAACCCTCCTATTTGGGGGTTATAGGCCCAGGGTTTCTTAATCAGGTTCCTACATTAGACAAAATATAGTCCCTACAGGGGTGCTTGTCAAATTATGGTCCCTTTTCAATTCCCTATTGTAATACGGCACCTATTATTTAGGGTACCCGAAAAGGGACCATAATTTTGACAACCACCCATATAGCTGCGTTGGACCCTTCGGAATGGAAGACTCCTTCAGTATGTACAGGTCAAGCAGCTGCAACCTGTAAGTATATTTCCCTTCGAGCCCCACTTGAGATCTGCAGAGCGTTTCCCCTAAGGCTGGAAGCACGGTTTGGGGTGTCAGGCTTTAACTAGAAACCTAGCTGGTGAGTTTGAGGATCTTAACAGAGACAAACCTGCTACTATATTTGGAAAATTTACTTTGTTCACGCACACAGTGGCCAATCTAGGAAATCTCATACACTGCTGAGAATCGTGTAAAACATGTCGGCTGTGTCCACAACCCGTCGCACTAGCAGCAAGCCCGTACTGCTGATGGACAAAATCCTGCATTAATTTAAGTACCCTAAACTATGGGAATTATGGTATATTCCTTATTATGGGTAGTGCAGGATTTTGTCCATCAGCCGTATCACCCCTGAGCTTGTGAATTTCCATTATCAGGGCCAGACTGAAACGTCCCCCACCATCCTTGCCCCACATCTCTTATCCCTAAACATAAACGTTAAGTAGAAAATGGCCAGGAGCCCAAAAGACCTTGCGAGAAACCTAGATAGCCTGACAGCCTTGCAAAAGTTCTGCTTCTCGAAGCCCTGCAGTGCAATACCTTACCCAAAGGCCCCAAAGTAGTTCCTTTTCGGGGTTCATACTTAGAATACTATAAGGTAATCCCGAAAAGGACCTGCTTTGGGGCCTTTGGGTATACAACCCTTCAAACTTCTTCCTGTGAAAGTCGAATATCCGCTACACCTTCGTTCCTCTGCCTAGCTCCTACTCAGGCGCGGAATGCGGACACCTACCTCTTTGCTGTGAGGAGCCTGAAAGGGTTGAGGGTAGTCTTGAGGGTGCCGACCCTGGGACCTAGGGTTTAGGGTCTAGGGTTTAGGGTTTAGGGTCTAGGGTTTAGGGTCTAGGGTTTAGGGTTTAGGGTTTGGGGCCTAGGTCGTCTTTCAGTACCCTGTTTCTCCCAACACCACCGAGAACAAAGATCTAAACACCTCAGGGTCGCATTAGTTCTGTCCCTCAAGCTCTGAACCCTCGACCCTAGACATATACAAGCCTCATTTATACCCTTTTCGAGAACCGTTCGGGCAACCATGTGAACAACCCTATATACATTCTAGAGAAGCCCAAAACAAAACCGACTACCCTGAGCCGTCGAAGCCTCAAGCGTGACCAGGGACTTGGCGAAATCCGGCTCTTCCTTCGGATCTGGTGGGACGGTGGAGGAGTGGAAGGGTTTAGGGTTTAGGGGATTTTTTTATTATTGTTGTTATTGTAAAGGTTTCCGATAAGGCTTACTGGAGGGGTTACCATGCGGGTTTAGGGGTCAGCGCCTAGGAGTTGCGGGTTAGGGTTTGGGATTGTGGTTGTGGGCTTGATGAGTAGAGGTGGCCTGAAATGGTATCCAGGCCTCGGGAGTACGCTTCCCGACATCTGCTACGCGAGTAGTAAGAATCCTAGTTCTAATAGTATATAGACTTGCCGACGGCTGACACGATGCCTCGGGGATTTTGCTCCCTGGCGACCCGAACAACGAGGCTGCTAATAGACTGGAATTGTCTGGAATCAGAGATCGTATCAGAATATTTGCCTATGTAACCCTGGGCATCAAAATAGCGCAGAAGCCGTATATAGTATGGTCTTTGGGCCCAAAAGCCTTTATATACGAGTCCTTAGATTCCTAGGTTAATGGCATGGGATTATGCCTTTGGGAAGTCTCGGTTCAGGGTTGAGACGTGGGTCGGAGTGGCATTGGCAGCAAACGTGATGCATCGAATTCTGCAGTGGTTTCGATTAAAAGCCAGCACCCTTTGACCTCTTCAAGCTTGAATTTCCAAGGGCTGATGGCCACTTTTTGACACATAACCCCAAACTCTGATTCTGAAGCCCAACCCCCTGCCACCTGCGCAGAACACAGTCCTCAGGCACGAAGAGCTCTAAAGCACCGTACAGGGGAATATGGGCCACTTAAAACAGCTGGACCGCAAACCCCTAGCAGAAGGCCACAACTAAGCCCAAAACCCCGAACCCTAAACGCTGAACTGCCCTTAGTTTTACTACTTAGTAGCGCTTGTGTTTGGTAACCTTTTATACTTACAACCAGTAAGCCCGTGACCCCTAGCTTGAAATCCTGAGATTTACAGCCCGAAGCTCTACACTCAGCCGGCTCTCAATCAGACGCCACCGACTCTCACGAACAAGAACCTAAGGGTCCATGTACCCACGTTGTATATACTTTGGCCGTAGAGTAGTCCCTGTAAAGACACTTTGGGGCCAATGGAGCCTTAGGGAAAACCTACAGCAGGCCGAGTGAGGTGTGACAAATGGGGTTTCAGTAGGGGTGAGGGACCCAACAACAAGAGGCCCATATTCGGGAATCCCAAACCGCGAACTATCCTCGAAGCCAGAAGGACCTCCCAGCCCCCTCCCTCCAGCCGAGCCAAAAAACACAAAGCTGAAGGACACCGTTGTTACAGAGGCGTCAACAGAAAACTATAATCGGAAAAAGGAGCTCCAAACCCAAAGCCTCGATAGGAGGTGATTGGACACCCTCATACGACATGATAAAGATACATCCAAAACCTGACATGAATATGTAGCTTAAACAACATTTACATCGTAATAGAATGGCAAATACTTGTTTCATCACTGCGATCGTAGCCATAGCAGTGCNAGATACATCCAAAACCTGACATGAATATGTAGCTTAAACAACATTTACATCGTAATAGAATGGCAAATACTTGTTTCATCACTGCGATCGTAGCCATAGCAGTGCCGTCGTACACTATGGCAAGTAGCAAAAGTAATTAGTCTCCACACAACGCACCGCATGTACACATGTCGTAGCGACACGAGAAACACATAAAAATCAATCAAAAACCTTAAGAAAATGCTTCTTTGCTCGAGAAAAGCAGGCCTCCACGCCGACATACACTCCAGAATTAAAGCCCTACATATGACATCTGTGTAAGCCCTGGAGTATAAGCCCTAACCCTAAAATCTCTCAGCGCCTAAGCTAAACCCTCAAGCTCCGGACACCAAAACCTCCAGAGAATCCGCAAAGCAACTCTCAAGGGCTTAGATAGTGAACGGGGGAACTTTAAACTTTGTGGCCTCATATATTAGCTCTATCTTAGAAAGTTTGAACTTTTTGGGGCCCGGTGGTTGAAGGAGAGAGTTTCTTGCCATCCAACGGGCCTCCGATGCTGAACCCTAAGCCCGCCTGAAACCCTAAACCAATAAACCCCTAAGCTCTGAACCACGGAGCCCTAAAAACCTCAACCCCTAAACCGCTACTAACCCCCCCCCAAACTGAGTCCTAAAGCCCTATTCTTGTTAAGGACTTTAATTTAAGCTACCATAATAATAAACCATATTATCTACCGTCGATCCTTATTAAATATGGCAACTTAAAGTACATTCCTCAACAAGAACCCGGTAAACCCTAAACCCTAAACCCTTGCCCTTTAAGGAACCCTAAACCCTAAACCCTTAACAAGGGAGCCAGAAAACTCCAAGTGCAACACCCCAATCTAAGGTTAGAAGTATGGGCCCCTAGTATGGGCCCTTAGCCCTTTTAAGGGACCTTAAAGGGTACAAATCGGGTATATATTCGGTATATAAGGATCCCAGGCTTAAGGGCCCATACTAGGGGCCCATGGTTCCATCCTAAGACCTGGGCCTCTTCAGCGGAAGGGTCCATGTACCCAAACAGGATCCTTTAAGGGTTACTCTAAGGGTTCTATAAGGGTTTAGGGTATAAGGGTCCATGTACCCAAATAGGAGTTTCCGAAAATAGGGGACCCTAATATGGTACCCTAAATAGTAGGATCCTTATTACAAGGACCCCCAAAATAAGGTGCCCCCGAATTTTCGGAAACTCAAATAGGATCCTTTAAGGAGTCCTTTAAGGGTTACTCTCCTAAGACCCGAAGGAGCTCAAGGCGAAACTCTTCGACCTCGTTGGGCTGACTGAGGTCAAAGATGCCATGAGGACCAAGGGATTTAGGGCTTTTAGTGTTTACGGCGTTTTAGGGTTTTAGGGTTTTTAGGGCTTCAGGGTTTTAGGGTTTTTAGGGTTTTCGGGTTTTAGGGTTTTTGGGGTTTCAGGGTTTAGGGCTTTAGGGTTGTAGTGTTTAGGGCTTCAGGGTTTTCGGGTTTTAGGGTTTTCGGGGTTTCAGGGTTTAGGGGCTTTAGGGTTTTAGTGTTTAGGGCTTCAGGGTTTTCGGGTTTTAGGGTTTTGGGGGTTTCAGGGTTTAGGGCTTTAGGGTTGTAGTGTTTCGGGTTTTCGGGTTTTAGGGTTTTCGGGTTTTAGGGTTTTGGGGGGTTCAGGGTTTAGGGCTTTAGGGTTGTAGTGTTTAGGGCTTCAGGGTTTTCGGGTTTTAGGGTTTTAGGGTTTTAGGGTGTTCGGGGTTTCAGGGTTTAGGGGCTTTAGGGTTGTAGTGTTTAGGGCTTCAGGGTTTTCGGGTTTTAGGGTTTTCGGCATTTAGGGTTTTCGGGGTTTCAGGGTTTCAAGGTTTAGGGCTTTAGGGTTTTTAGGGCTTCAGGGTTTTCGTATTTTAGGGTTTCAGGGTTTAGGGCTTTAGGGTTTTAGTGTTTAGGGTTTAAGTGTTTAGGGCTTCAGGGTTTTCGGGTTTTAGGGTTTTCGTCTTTTAGGGTTTTCGGGGTTTCAGGGTTTAGGGCTTTAGGGCTTTAGGGTTTTTAGGGCTTCCAGGTTTTCGGGTTTCAGGGTTTTCGGGTTTCAGGGTTTAGGGCTTTAGGGTTGTAGTGTTTAGGGCTTCAGGGTTTTCGGGTTTTCGGTGTTTCGGGGTTTCAGGGTTTAGGGCTTCAGGGTTTTTAGGGCTTTAGGGTTTTAGGGATGTAGGGCTGAGGGTTTCAGAGTTTAGGGTTTAGGTTTTTAGGGTTTCTTGTTTTAGGGTTCAGGTTGTTAGGGCTTTGGGGTTTGACGGTTTAGGGCTTTAATGTGGTTAAAGGATTCCAAGAAGCCCTGTAAGTTAGGGTCCTTTTAAGGGTTCCCTGGGGTTCTAGGGTTCCTTTAAGGGTCCCTTTTCAAGGTTCCTTAGGGTTTAGGGTTCCTTTAAGGGTTCTTTAAGGATAAGTATGCGGAAATTCCGTTCGTGCCACTGCTGCAGCTGCTTTTCGTGCTTTCTAGCGCTGTTTACCTCAAGTACCCAACGGAAGAAAACAGCCCCCCAACCCTTAGCCCTATGCCTATGCCTGTATAGGAACCCATATAGCTTTCAAAGGAACCCTTTAGGAGGATCCCCATGGGAACCTTTACCCTAAATCCTAAACCATTTTAGGATCTAAACCCCGAAGCCTTAAACCGTAAAACCCTAAAACCCTCCACCCTTAAAGCCCTAAACCTTGGTATAGCGCCCTTAGGGAGCCTCATGGGGAACTTGTGAGGAACCTGCTCGATCTCGTCGAGTTCGGAAAGGCCTGTGGATCGATCAAACGGGTAGGGGCCTAAAGAATACCCTCGAATATAGGGCCTAAGTCGTAATTAGATTACAGGGTTCCTTTAAGGGATACTATAAGGGTACTGTAAGGGTGCACGATAGGGGCCTAGGAAATTACAATACTATTCTGGGGTTCCTTATTATAATTATAGAGTCTACTGAGCCCCAATTCTGCATGACTTTAATGACCCGAAACTATGGGAAGTATGGTATACCCAAAGGCTCCAAAGTAGCTCGTTTTGGGGGTTCATATTTAGAATTCTATAAGGTAATCCCAAAAAGGAACTACTTTGGGGCCTTTGGGTATTTCTTATTATGGGTAATGCAGGATTTATATCAACAGCCGTAGTGCTCACCCCTTCCACTTCCCCGACACGGTTGGTCCAGGCTTCATAGGCTTTACTTGAAGGGGCAGGAGACTTAGTAAGTAAGTTATAAGTAGAGTTATAAGTGCCCTAAATGGAGTTACCCTATAATTATAACCCTACTTTTAACCAACTTACTAAGCCCCTGCCCCTTCAAGTACAGGTTAGGGTTTGGGGTGATACGGTTGAGGCTTTAGGCTTTCAGAGACTAAGGTGTAGATGTCGCATGAGATGCCTTTCAATTTCTTGTTTCTGTCTGGTTGCAGAGGGGAGGTAGGGTAGCCTCGGGTTCAGTAATCTAGGGGCCTTAATAATTGCGTGTACTATTTTGGGGGTTCGTTACCATATTCATAGTATAATGGGCCCCAACACCCTATTCTAAGTATTGAGGCCCCTATTGTAGGGCTTTGCCACCGAAGTTCTCGTGGAAAGCTTGGAGGGGACAGGGAAGAGAGTTCGTCGCTGTGTTGTAAGCAGCCTTTCTGGGGGGGGGGGGGNGGGGGGGGGGGGGATCGGGAACATGCCGCTTTGCTAGCGAGCGGTTGGGGCTTGGGGCAGTCAGAGTAATTTGGTACGCAAGCCTGGCACCATGACGCTCAAGAACTCATGACAACAGGTGCTGTGTTATAGGAAACGAAGTAGTGAAACAGGCACCACTGCCATCGCTGCCGCGGTGGGCTCTACGAGGACAACAACGGCTGATGCTGCTGCACCTGCTCCTGCTCCTACACCTGCTCCTTACTCCTACTCCGACTACTCCTTCTCCTCCTCTTCCCGCTGCTGCTTCTGCTGCTGCTGTTGCTGCTTCTACCACTGCTGCTGTTACTGCATCTAGAGGGCCTACACGCGCAACCCAACCCCTTAGCGATTCTTACACCACCCACCATAAATACTGAATTTAGATGTCAGAAATATCTGGTAAGAGTGCCCACCTAAAGCCTCTACACCAACACCCTATTGAAATTATTAAGGCCGCTATGTCATAAAACCCTTCAAGCAGCCCTTGTAACAACCCTTCAAGAATCTTCTGACGAAACTAAACCTCTAAAACCCTACACCCCCAAATCCCCTTTTCACCCTAAAACCCCAAAAAATACAGAAAAGAGAAACAAGCACGCCCCTGGGCCAGATGAGAGAAGAAAAGGGCCTCAGCAGCTTCTCCGGGCAAAGCCTGGCCCTCGGATGTCACTTGTTACCTAGGCCTACCTACTTAAGGGGCCTTAAATGATTACCTCTACTGCTTTGGGGGTTCCTTATTCTAATTATCGTAAAATGGGCCCCAAAACCCTGTAGAAATTATTAAGGTCCCTGTCGTACCTAGCTACCTCGGGTTGGGGTTAGGCTTGTTTGTTGGTCTCGGGAATGGAGTTTAGGGAGTTAAAACGGTAAGGGTAAGGGCTTTCGTTGGTCCGGGGTCTGGTATATATAGGGTTTTGGGTTCAAGGTTGCAGACGGGATTTACAAGGGCCCTCTAAGGGTTCTACAGGGCTGAGGATTTTGGGTGTATAGGCTGTGGGGTTGTGATGTGTTGTGGGGAAGATGGTTGGGGGTCTATGGGGTTTGGGGTTGTGCGGACTTTACTGCTCTTGGGAGTTATGTTTTATCTTTAACTCATAGTAGAAGTGGATCAATAAGTCAATAAGTATGATTTTCATGTTGGTTCTAAGGGCGGCTACGAGAACGGTTTAGGGTTTAGGGCCTTCTGGGTTTAGGGTTGAGGGTATCGGAGTAGAGGCCGGTTAAAAAACCCTAAACCCTAAACCCTAAATAAACCCCTCAACCCTAAATCTCTAGTTTAGGCTGGCTGGAGCACGGGCGGAGTTAAGACCCCTAAAACCCGGAAAGCCCGAAGACCCTTTAAGGATCCCTTAAAGGAGCCCTTACAGGAGCCCTTAAAGAGACCCTTAAAGGATCCCTTAAAGGAGCCCTTAAAGGAGCCCTTAAAGGGACCCTTAAAGGATCCCTTAAATTAAAGGAATCCATCAGGAAAGATCTACGGCTGTGGGGTTGAAAGCTTCGGCGGGCGGTATGGTAAGACCCTCGACCACGAACGGCAGACGAAGTGTCTACCACTATCAGAACCAGGTATCATGATTCCGCCACACAAGCAGTAGTTCTACGCGTGTAAAACCCTGTAGTCCTGAGATCCCAACCTTGATCTCGAAAGAGCTTCTTAAACCCTTGACCCTGAACCCTCAACCCAAAGCCATACACCCCAAACCCAAAACCCCCAAACCTTTTCTTCAGGGTTTGGCAGTTTCACTTTTGAGCTCTAGGGTCCTTTACATAATAAAGGACCCTCAACCATTCTAAACTGGCAGAATTCAACATAAACCCGAAGCCCCAAAAAAACCCTGAAGCCTCAACCCTAAGGCTTGAGCCCTAAACCCTGAACCATACTCTAAAGTGTTTCGGGCTTTGGCGACTTACAGGTGTCGGACATAGCCGCGCCAGATGTGCCCAGAACCCTTAAACCCTAAACCCTAAACCGCCAGGTCTGCACATGCGCTTCCTGGGCAATCCCGGAACTGGAAAGACGGTCCGCATAGTGGATTTTGTGTAGGGTCCAGAGCTTTAGTTTTTTGAATCTAGGTAGAGCTTTGGGACACTTTTATACTTTCCCTTATTGGGCTTAAGAGGATCCTATTTACTAATATTTTTCAAAAGCTTTAAAAGCCCCACCTAGGAATGGTGTATCTGGAGGTTGAAGCCTGGGGGTCAAACAAGGGGTTTGGGGTCTAGGGCTGAGATCGTCACCATGGCCCGACAGATCTTTCTGCTGGACGTTCCCTCTTGGGCTTTATGACATACCAAGTCGTTGATGTACTTGCAGCCGCCTCGTGTGTAATTGACGTGCTTAGGGACGATGTGTTTTCAAAAGGGCTAAATGTATTCTTTCATTCGTCAAACTACTATGGGCTTGCGGGGCACCCCAAGAGTCCAAGTGCCCAAACAGTAGGGCAATGCGTCCAAACTCCCTAATTAAACTCTAAACCTCCTCAGAATCTGGCAAGAGTTGCACGCCTCAGCCTCATGTGCGTTTCCGACATATCGGATGAGCGCCACCCCTTCTTACAGGTGGTTGCCCGTCTGGTGGGCGAGCTGCTTCTGTCCATGGGCGTGGCCCGGCAGAGACAAGCTGAGCATGAAGTTTAACATAAGGGCCTAAACAATTACCAATACTATTCTGGGGGTTCCTTGTTATTACAAAAATTCCACAGTATAACGGGCCCCAAAACCCTATTCAATTATTCGAAAAACTAAGGCCCCTATATTAGGTTTCAGGGTTGAGACTTTCGGATTGATCGATTAGTGTCCAAAGTTTAGAGTCATCCTCAATTCTAATACAACCTTAGTTAGACCCTAAACCGAACCCCTAAACCTTGTAAACCCTAAACCATTAAATTCTAAACCTGGGTTTCAGGGCGCACGGCTTAGGGGTCTACAGTATGTTCCCACAGGTCACAGCTCGGTGACAGCTTTCGGGCTCGCTGTGGCTTTGAAGCACAGGACACCAGACGCTGCACCCCTACACCCTACCCTAAGAGTCCATGTCCCCATATATTACATATGTTGGGCTTAAAGCACTCCCTGTGTAGGTCCTACATGGCCAAAGTATCTATATACTAAACGAGTACGTGGACCCTTAGGGCGATGTAAATACCGAAACCTGAGCTCTAAAATGCACTGCCTATGTTCAGATGGTGCATTGCATTTTTCTCGCGCAACCACAACACTTTTGAATTAAACCCTAAACCCGTAATCCTAAGCCCTAAACTCTAAACCCTAAACCCTCACGTCAGTCTTGGGATGTTGACGGAGTTTCGACTCCGGGTCATTGACTAATCCTGACTGAGGAACTTACTCTGCGAGGAATCCGGGTTTAGGGTATAGGGGTTTACTATAGGGGCCTTAATAATTAGAATAGGGTTCTGGGGTATATTCTACTCTAACTGCTAATTATAATGAAGAGCCACCAAAATAGAACCCTAAACCCTAAACTTGGTAAAAAATAAAACCTCGATATTAGGGCCAGAAACTTCCCCAAACTCAGAAAAGAACGTTTCTGGTCGGGTTTTGGGCGAATGTTTGGCAGATCCTGGATGTACGTTAGGGACTCGGACCCCTCAATTTACTCTACAGGCATTCTATAGACCCCATAATCCCTACCTGTGGATCCGAAACCCTACCGTTTTAAGGGTTATACCTCATCATCAATGGTTCATGACCTACTGTGTTGCAGGGTTTGGAGATACAGGCAAGCCCTGTCCCCCATATACTTTCCGTTTCTATTTGGGTCATACTTGCTTTTGTAAGGTTGCCCGCAGCTTGGCCCGGCTCTTTAGTCTGTGCAACCTCAAACCCACTGAGCGCCCGGTCCATGTTGCCTATGTAGTTATAACTCGGCCATACAGAAACTTTTGAAACGGTAGCCTTACAGAAAAGTTTGGAACAGAATTTCCGAAGGCCAAAGTAGATTCTCCATGGGGCACATTGGGCACGCGGATCCTCAGGGCTAGTTGACCCCCATGATCTCAAATGCTGAAATCACTAAACTCTTCAACCCTGAACCACAAACCCCAAAACAAGAACCTTAAACTCTAAACCTTGAACCCTAGATCGCAACCCCTAAACCGCAAGCCTCAAGCCCAAGCCCTAAGCTCTCAAACCGAGAAACCCGCAGGCACCCGCCCGACGCCTTCCGAGGCAATCACCCCGAAGGACAACAACACGGATGAGGGCTTCAAATTCAAGCCGGGGCCCCAAAACAATCGGGGCTTGAGATGAAACCCTGCCTGAACCCCAAAGAACCCATTTTTTTAAGGACTTTTTCAAGGAAATCATACAAGGGAACCCGAAAACGGAAGGGTTCTTGGGGTCCAGGTAAACCCCTAGAAGAGCTCTATACAAGCCTATAAAACCTTCTCAAAAAGACTTCTGCAGTTCTTGTGCGCCCTAAGCCCGAAACCCCAAACCTCAGCTTTTCAGAAACCAGGACCCAGAGTAGGCCCTTATTCCCTGCTTTAGGGTTTAGGTTCCCTTATCATCCCCTTTAAACCCAAAAGGGCACCCATTTTTTCCTAGATCATTCTTAGGTCTAGTAAAGTCCTAAAACCCCTAAACCCTAAACCCATTCCTAGGTTCTTCTTAGGTCGTGGCAAAGCTTCAGCCAGCCTTTCCCAGGGAGGCCTCCCGAGCCGATCTCGTGGGAGAGTACGTCGGTGCGACGGCTTTGAAGGCCAGCGGACAGATTTTCCTTTAAAGGCTAGAGAGGGCTTTTGGGGGTTTTTAGGCGGACAGATTTTCCTTTAAAAAAAGGGCTAGAGAGGGCTGTTGGGTTTTTGTTAGGGTTTGTGGTTTTAAGTTTGAGGGTCAGGGTCTAGGGTTATAGGGGTTAAGGCTGTTTACGGGTTTGGGTTTAAGTCCAGGCTTGACCTTGTGATTGTGTATGCATGTTTGTGTACAGAGAACGGAAGAGGAACATGGATAGATGATCGGATGGAGGGATGGATGGATGGATGGATGGATGGAGGCAGGGATGGAGGGATGGAGGGATGGAGGGATGGAGGGATGGATTGATGGATTGATGGATTGATGGATTGATGGATTGATGGATTTGATGGATGGATAGATATAGATGGATATACGTATTCTACGGACATGTACTGCGCAGTGTGTTCCGTGCAGACTCGGAGATATTTTAACTCGAACAGTGGACTCAGGAGACCGCACGTGTCTGCAACCCTCGAAAGCCCTAACCCGGCACAGGTTAGGCTCCGGCATGCAGAGGCAGATCACCCCACACGAACCTCTAAACCCTAGACCCTGAGCCCTGAACCCTAAACCCTGCAGCACTTCCTCTTGTTGATGAGCTGCCGTTCGATCCGACAGAAGATGCATAGTTCGCTGCGAACCTCTTCAAGTTGCTTGTACAGTAGAAGCCAAAAAGTTGGAAACCCAATAGCCTCAATCCTTACGAGTAATGTATAGGGAATCCCAGCACTATTTGGCCTTAACCAGGTTTCCAACTTGATGGGGTTTACTGTAGTTTTGTCCCACCCAAAATCCCCAAACTTATTTGTTCAAGGGTAGTAGCCCATATAGCTAAAGGTTCAGAACCTGCTGTTTTGTAGGGCTTGGGGCTTCAGGTACAGCCTACGCACACGCATGCGTGTGTGGGGGTTCCTTATTATTTCATTCTAGTGTACCCCAAAACCCTATTCTGATTATGAAGGCCCCTACATTACCAGATCTCTAAACTCTAAACAGGTGCAGGCGGTCGTGCAAGAGGCTATGGGAGGCGTCCTCTTCATCGATGAGGCTTACGCACTGGTCCAAGGCACGCGGTCATTAGCTTAAAGGTTTTCCATTTTTAGCTTTGAGGTTTGGGTGTGGCGGGTTATAGGATATTATAGGACTTCTTTGTGGATGCAGGGATTTCAGCAGTTCCGGTTTGCAGTAGGGTGTGTAACGCACAGGGCATGGGTGTGTTATTCAGGTTGTTTTGGTTTGGGAGAGTACAAGGCCTTGACCCGAAGCCTTAAATTCGTCCCGTATCCGAAACCCTAAACCTTGAAACATTCTCAACCCCTCACCCTTCCACAAACGATGAAGGTTGAGACCCAAACCCCACAAAAAGCCTTCTTGTCCTAATGCCCATATACCTGAAACCTTAAACTCCTAGCTCCTTTCAATCAACCCTACGACCCCTAAAGCCTCAACTTCGGCAGNGGAAACACCCTCAACCATAAGGTTTGGCTAGTTACTCGCAACTCTTCCTATTCCGCAATGTCCCACCAGGCAGCCGAGACAGTTTCGGTGTCGAAGCTGTGGATACGCTCATCAAGGACCTGCTTAGTATTGTTGTTCTTCTGTTTACGAAAATCGTTGTATATCAGTTTTGTATTGATTTGTCAATGTCTGCATGCTGATTATTGCTACCAATTCGTGGAGGTTTCCACGGTTTGTATGGTTTGGGAAGTTTGCGTTTAGGAGAGGGTCTTGTTGTGTTGAGGTTCAGTATGTTTAGGATTTTGAGTTCTGGGGATTTGATTTCTGGACTTACAGCTAACGGGGATTGGGGTTGGAGCTACATGGATCTTTCTCTAAACTCGGGTAGCTGTTGGATCTCTTTTTTATGAGGGTGTCGTACTATTTTGGGGACCTAAGAAGGGGACCCTGATTTAGAGAACTACCCAAGTGGGCTTTAGGGCTTTGGGGTGTGGGGCTTCGGGTTTTCGGCGTTACTGTAGGGGCCTTGAGAATAAGACTAGTGTTTGGGGGTATATTATACTATAATTACGTAGTAAGGAACCCCCAAAACCATATTCTAATGATTAAGGCCCCTATAGTACGGGTTCGGAGCTCAAGTCGGTTCTTTAAGGGGACTTTGGGGTACACCACAGTATGATTGACTAGTTGTATGAAAAAAGACCCAGAGGATACGGCTGATGGACAAAATCCTGCATTACCCATTATAAGCAATATACCATAATTCCCATAGTTTAGGGTCCTTAAGGTCATGCAGGATTTTGTCCATCAACCGTAGTATGGTTGTATCGCTATTGTTCACTGACAATGGTGACTCCACGGGGTATTCTTAGCATCCCTCAGGCTGAAAGCCTAAGGGTCCAAAGGACCCAATAATCGGGTACTCGGGTTTATGATAGTAGTTTTGTAGGTTACTGTTTTGGAGAGTATATGATAATTAGGTACTTAGACCCTTAGGGAAATGGCCGAACACAGGACCGCGAAACGACTGCACCCTGACAGTCTCAGCCAAGACACTCTGGCAAGAAGTCGCTCAGGAAATGCCTCTCCCCGGCATCTTGAACTGCTCCTAGCCCGGGTAGCTTTTAGGGCTTACGGGCCCATGTGCGGAGATTGTGGCAAACTCCCCTGCAGAAACGGTAGGTTTAGGTGTCATGGGTGACTACCTATAACAATTCAGCTCCATGTCCAGGAGATGGAAGACAACCGTGCACATCTCATCGTGACATCGGCGGCAGTGCTGTGTAAGGGTACGACTTCGCCTTCGGATTTGGGGTTAAGAGGCTTCAGGGGTTTAGCGTTTAGGGTGGATGATATAGATCCTGCATTGCCCATAATAAGGAATTCACCATGTTTTCCATAGTCTAGCGTCATAAAGGTAATGCAGGATTTATATCATGAACCGTATCACCCAGGGGGCAGGCGCTTTTTAGAGCTTCCTGGATGATCAAGTTCAATCATCTCGCAGTTGTTTCACGAAGCTATGTCTAGTGGTTTAGGGTTTGGGGTTTAAGGTTTAGGGTTTAGGGTTTCCGGCCTGAGAATGTTTGCATGAATCTCAAGGAAGCAGGATAAATCTCTCGCACTATCCGATGTTAAACGTTGTCGATGAGTGCGTCCAGCCTAGCTGAGCAGCTAAACACGCAATCCGGTAAATCTAGGAGCCCTCAACCCTAAATACTGAACCCACGCCCTGTATGTCCATTTCTCAGTTTTCTTCATCAGATCTCAATATTTCGGATGTTGAGGTTCACTCCGAGACCGGCAACTGCCCACTGCAAAGCAACCACTAGTACTGCAAGTTGCAGTTGCCGTAGCAGTAGCAGCAGCAGTAGCAGCAGTAGTAGCCGGAGTAGCCTAGTAGCTGTAGTAGCTGTAACAGTAGGTGCTGCTGCTGCTGGTGGTGGTGGTGGTCGTGGTGGTCGTGGTCGTGGTCGTGGTCGTGGTGGTGCGAGTAGTAGCAGTAGGTAGTAGTAGTAGTAGCAGTAGTAGTAGCAGCACTGGAAGTAAAGTGTGGAATGGGGGAAACATTCTCAGGGACGCTTCGCAAGACCGTAACCCGAAACAGGGAAGATGCCCTTCGGATCCCTATCGATTAGAACATGGTTTTTTTGGTGGTATGTTATAGTACAACATTATATACCTATAGAGGGGCATGTGGTTGCCGATACTTCAGGCCCCAAAGTCGTGCTTTTTGGTAGGGTTTGTAGGGTATAAGCAAACCTGAGCCGACCAAAACCAATTTTTTCTGTTGGGCCCCCCATAAATTCCGTATTCGGGTTCATCAGGAGAGCTTCTAAAGCAAGTAGGCGGCCATTGTTTGAGGTAAAGCCTCAACTGAATTCTGATCACCGAGGTGATTCTGGCCGGCTACACGAAGGCCAGTGCTTCGAAAACGCAGAGAAGTTCGAAACTATGAACCCTACGGGGTTTAGGGTTGGGTGGACGGTTTACAGTACACCCTTGGAGCCCTTTACCCAACAAGAACTCCAGAACCATAACGGCAGCATTCTTACAGTCCTTCTGTAGGGTTTATGGTACACCCACGGAGCCCCTATCCCAAGAAGTCCAAATCCACAGTGGCAGTTCCTTTGAGTCCTTCTGGTACTGTACGATACGTTATCACCCAAACGCATATTCTACTTCTGAAGGCCTCTGTAGTCAACACTTGCAGTAACCGCCGGTAGAGTAGTGGAGAACCCTTAAAAGAACCCTCAAAGAAACTCTGTTGTTTTGGATTATAAAGGCCCCATATGAAACGTCCTAGTATCGACTCTGCAGTTCGCCCAGGCTAGGTGGCTTTGAATTAAGGACCAAAACCGTCAGGATGAAAGGCTTGGGAAGTAGGGTTGAAGGGTTTTAGCGCTAGGGTTTAGGATGTAGCCCAGAGGGTCCAAGTACCCAAATAGTAGGGTTTTAGGCCCCAAAATCCATACCCTGAATGGTTTTTGGACTTTGAAACCTTACTATTTGGGTACTTGGACCCTCTGGGTAGGCTTTAAGGCTAAGGTGTAGCGTTACTCAGATAGGGTTTGTGATGTAAGGTTTAGGCGTGTTTAAGGTATTGGATTCTGGAATTTATGCTTGGGGTTTCCAATTCTGGTCTTGGGATTCGTTTAGGAGTTCCGGTTGATTACGTTAGTGTCAAGTTGGTTCCTGAGGTTGTTTCTCAGGTTTGTTTGTGGGTTCTGTGCTTTTGCTGCTTTTGAGGTGTGTGTGTGTGCGAATGTGGTTCACCAGCTTGATTTTTAGTGCCTGTTTCTGGGCTGGTTTATGACGAGCTTCGCTATAGGTTATCGGACCTTTGGGGTTTCAAGGCTGTAGTCACAACCCCTCATACGGTGAACAGGGTCCTGTACTGGGGGGGTCTCGCAGGAGGTTCAATTGCAGCTGGCGCTGGCAAACAAGCGCTAACCCTTCTACCCGGGAACTATACTTAGTCTGAGCTCACAGCCTCGACCTCCCCCATCGGGTGACTCTGTCTCTAGATGACTCGCAGAATATCCAGTGGGAGGAGTGGGAGGGTCGGGAGAGGGTCGAGGGCAGGGGACTGGGGAGGTGCAGGGGAAGGTGAGGGGGAGGCGGGGGCGGAGGGGGGGTGCTCTGAGCAGCTAGGGTGGGGNGTCGGGAGAGGGTCGAGGGCAGGGGACTGGGGAGGTGCAGGGGAAGGTGAGGGGGAGGCGGGGGCGGAGGGGGGGTGCTCTGAGCAGCTAGGGTGGGGAGACAATTTTTTTTTGATTTCATATAAAACCTTTAAAGGAACCCTACTCTAATTATTAAGGCCGCTATATTATAGTGCTTTGGGGAGAAGGAGTAGACCCTAACATCCAGCAACCAGGAGATGGATGACTTCTTCAACTCGAACCCCGGCTTCCGCTCTCGCGTGCCTTTCTCCTTCTCCTTCGAAGACTACACCTGCCCAGAGCTGGTCCATACTCTGGGCTTTGCACTGGTTGTTGTTGTGAGGGGTTTGGGTTTAGGGCTTAGGGTTAAACCCTATACCCTATACCCTATAGGGCTTAGCCCGTAGCTGGTCCAGACTCGGGGCTTGTCACTGCTTTTTTTCCTGTTGATCCTAAACCCTAAACCCCTAAACCCTAAACCCTAAACCCCTAAACCCTAAACCCTAAACCATGGGGTCAGGGGTTACATTTTAGTGCTTACGGCTTAGGGGTTTTGAGGGACCCTGACCCTCCTGATTCCGTTTAGGGGCCCATGCACCCAAGTAGTATACACTTCGGCCGTAAAGTAGTTCAAACTCAAGCCGGGCCCCCCAGAACAATCGTTTAGGGTTTAGGGTTCAGGGGTTTAGGGTTTAGGGGTTTAGGGTTAAGGGTTTAGGGGTTTAGGGTTTAGGGTTTAAGGTACCCCTGTACAGCTACTTTGGGGCCGAAGCATCCATTATTGAACCCCAAGGGGTTGGTTTGTCGTTGGGGCTTTGCGTTTCGGGTGAGGACTATGGGAAAGCAGAAGGATACCATGCTTCTTTAGCCGCTTGACACAAGGCTTACTGTCGTTCAGTGTAGGGTTTAGCGCATTTCCCGGAAGCCTCCAAATATGTATGCAACAGCCACCTTGTTTTTGTTAAACAGCCGGAATCAGTAGGGTGTTAGAGCACGGCTTCAAGTTCAGGGTGTTTGGGGTTAGGGTCAATGCTTGCGGAATACCTGCTCACACACACTAGTTTGTAAGGCTGAGCCTTAAGAGTCCATGTGCCCAAATAGTACATACATCGGCCTTGAAATTGACTATATAGGTACTTTGGGGCCTAAGCATCTAATATATCTGCACATAGACCCTAAACACTAAACCCCTAAACTGCCCTAAACCCTAAACCCTAACCCTAAACACCAAACCCCTAAGCTGCCCTAAACCCTAACCCTAAACACTAAACCCCTAAACTGCCCTAAACCCTAAACCCTAACCCTAAACACCAAACCCCAAAACTGCCCTAAACCCTAACCCTAAACACCAAACCCCTAAATTGCCCTAAACCCTAACCCTAAACACTATACCCCTAAACTGCCCTAAACCCTAACCCTAGACACTAAACCCCTAAACTGCCCTAAACCCGAACCCCAATCACTAAACCTAAACTGCCCTAAACCCTAACGCTAAACACTAAGCCCCTCAACTGCCCTCACTAAACCCCTAAAACTGCCCTAAACCCTAACCCTAAACACTAAACCCCTAATCCCCTAAACCGTGCGACCCTGGCCTTTCCCTTCGACACCTTCCAGGATTGGACAACTCCAGCTGAAGTCCAAGTCCATGGAATTGAAGGCACGGCTTAAGGTTTAGGGTTTTGGGTTTAGGGCTGTATCGAGTCTTTGTCGTGAAGACTTATCGTGATCTCTACAGCTTAGGTGCTGCGCGTGGGTAATCTTCAACCTTTCCTGGGTTTATAGAACCCTACCAAAAGTAAACGCGTTAGCCGTTCTTGGGCTAGTGCACTCAACCACGAAGACAGAGTCTCATTGGCGTGAACAGGAGTTTATCGCGAACAAACACCAGATTCTACAGAGTGCTGCACAGTTTAGGGGTTTAGGGCACACGGGGTTGTCTGTTTCTCAACCGACCTTTCCTGAATCCCAAGAAGAACCACCTCAAATGCGCCCAAAGTCTCGCGCTTGGTTCTTCTGCAGTTTCGGCTTGAGGGTTTAGGCGAACGAAGGCTCGAACTCCCTCGCCTGCAGTGAAGAGCTGGAGTTCGGCTTAGGGATTTGGGGCTTAGGGTTCAGGATTTACCTTAACCAACCAGAGCCGCTGTTGGTAGGGCCCATATAAATTCCGACCTAGTGTTTTTGTGATAGGAACCTAGAGAGAAGCAGGTGTTTGCTTGTAGATTATGGTAGGGTTTAGGGTTAAGGGATCCAAGGTAGTGGAAGATTGGGGATGAGTGGGGGTCGAAGGTTTGAAATGTTGGTGGTTTCACGGCATGGATTCCATCTATTGTTTTGTTGGCAAAGGGAGAGCTGCCGGGCTCTCTGTCATTTGTCGGAATTTGCCACAAGGCTCTTGTATGTGTCTTGCCAGATTGTTCGGACGGACCATCGGCTGATTTTGCAAATAGTCGCGCCTGATGTTGATGAACTCTTGGTGCAAGCAGTTTTCGCACCCTACTCGGAGGTTGATTCAAGGGTAATTATAAGTGGCGTTATAAACCCGGTAATATGATGGGTTATATTTTAATAGTCACCCTACTTATAACTCCTCTTATAACTACCCATGAACCTCCAAGTAGGGCTCTAATTTTCCAGGCAGATGAAGTTGAATTCCCGGTGCAAGAGTTCTTACACCATGGCTCTCCTAGGACCTAGAGTAGGCCCTTATTCCCTTTTTCTAGGGTTCAGGTTCCCTTATAAGCCCCTTTAACCGTAACCCAAAAAGGGCACCCTTTTTATTCCTAGGTTACTCTTGGATCTAGTCTCACTTCGCACGTGGGAGTTTGAATGCTGTGCCGTGCCTGAGCAAATATTCTTCCAAAGCCAGGGCGATGACCGCTGCGAGGACGGAAGCACGTGCTGGTGGCTCCGCCGTGCAGCCAAGTTGATTCTTGGCCCAGTTTTGGCTGGTTCTGAGGAAATGGGGGTTTAGAGAGTTTCGGGATGTCTTATATCTTTGGTGCGCCGTGGTCGTGTGTGGGCTTTTCTCTTCTCCTACCTGGTGAGACCTAAATGCCCAGACAGCAACTACGTATGACTACATGAACACTGTGAAGGGTACCTATAGTCTCCATTGTAGTTCAATTTTGGGGGTTACCTAAATAAAAACGAAACTTTCTTAAACCAAAACAGCAACTACCATGGAGACTATAGGTACTTGGTCAAGCCCATCCTCCGTCATTGCCAGATCCTCTAGCGCCAGGGATCCCTCCATCTCAAGCCAAAGCCAACGAAAACATTCATGACCCCTACCCAATGGCCCCAAAGTAGTTCCTTTTGGGGGTTGATATTTAGAATTCTATAAGGTAATCCCAAAAAGGATCTACTTTGGGGCCTTTGGGTAAACCCTAAATCCAACATCTTAACCCTAAACCCTAACACCTGAGCTCCTAAACCCTAAACCCTAAACCCCTAAACCCCTAAACCCTAAACCCTAAACCCTATAAACCCTAACCTGAGATCACCGTAAGCCATCAACCCTAAACAGTGAAAGGCAGAGCTTGAGCCTGGAAGAATATGCAAGACCGTTCCCCGTTTAAGATTTAGTGTGTTTCAGGTTTGGGTTTAGGGTTTAGGGTTTAGGGTTTAGGGTTTAGGGGTTTAGGGTTTAGGGTTCAGGGTTTAGGGTTTAGGGTTTAGGGGTTTAGGGTTTAGGGTTCAGGGTTTAGGGGTTTAGGCTTCAAATTGGGTTTAGTGGGCTTAGGCGTCAAGCCAAGCCTTTTCTTAGACGATTGCGACTACGAGGATGACGACTGCGACCACTGCGGGCACGTAGTAACAGCACAATCGGTAGCTCCTAAACATTCAAGCTGTGCTTCCCATGGTCGACGATTTCGTTCTATGTCTTCAGTCGTTGAGCTTTCCAGGTTTCGAATTTCCTGCTAGGTATCAGTTCACTGTTTGGGAGTTCTGGCGGAGGTGCAGGGGCGTTGAGGCTACAGCTTTTAGGCTGCCCGGGTGAGGATCTATGGCAATCTATGGGACTGGGTAGCATGCAGGAAATTCGAGAAGGATGTGCACCTAAGGAGCACCCACTGCTGCGATCATCACGACCGCAAGTATTGCGGTGCCCCACGGCAGGTCAAAATCTATTAGATACACTGAAAAGAATCTGCAACCCGATTGTACGCGAACAAACCAACCATGGTTGATGGTTTAGGGTTCGTGGGAATCATGCCCCAAAGTGGCTGTGGCCAGTGTCAGGTTGCCCACAAACCAACTGACATCGAAAACGAAACCGCGCCGAAATGCTAGCTGCAGTAACCCGTGGATCATGAGATTGGGTCTGAAGACGACAGCGCTTTCCCAAAGAGTCCTATGTACTGTTATGGGGGATACCTTCCCAAATCATAATATGAATTCCTACTACAGAAACCCTACTTCCTACTGTATAGGTAGGTTTATGCTGCTGCAAGTTATTAGCAATGTCTGTGCATCGCTTGACACGTGTTCTTTGCCATGCCTACTCTGGGATATTCAAGAATACATCTTCGGAACCCTAGAAGGACATAAGCATAAGCATTTTATACGGGTATTCCTACTTTATTGGGGTTCATTATAAGGGCGTTTAAGTGGGATATCCCTATCCTATTTTTTGCTTATGTGCTTCTTTGGGCCCCATATCATAGTCCTCCGCTTCGTTCGAAGGTATATGTATAATACGTAAATAGTTTGTATGACAATACTCACAGTAGTAATAGTACTAATATTAATACTACTATGAAAAGTAATAATACGAATAAGATTATTGATATAGATAAGACTATCGAAAACAAAAAATTATAATCATACTTTTATTCATGGTAATAACAATAATATTTATAATAGCACTAATCACCATGTGTATAGATATATACACATAAATCCTGGTCGACTGCTGCGGGCGCCTTCATACTTTCATGTATGGATGCAGTCGTCAAGTGTTTAATACCTAGGCCTAGACCCCGAGAGGGGGGCAGACATCATGAAGACTAAACTCATATTCTACACGCGTAAAGCTCACAAATCGGTGTCGAGGACCTTGCTCAAACCACGTGGACTTTGAGGCTGATAGTACTCATATTGCACGTGCCGTAGCGTTCTTTAACAATGTCCTCATGCCTTAATGGTAAACTTTAGGAAATTCAAGACCTAATCAGTCCTTTGTTTTTGTCTGGTTTGCAACTCTGTGGGGTTTGCTGGACAGGTTCAGGGTGATGGCAGAGTGCATCTCCACTTCGAACCAATCCATATGATCCCTACAAATTGCGGCTATCTTGTCGATACTCCTACACATAGCCAACTGAAGCACCCTCGAAGGGCAGAACCCTGCCCTGCTTCAAGTCGCTTTTTATATAGGAACTATGGTATGATCCCTAGCACGGGCAATGCTGGCTGGCTTTGCTTAGCAAACCCTGCGGTTCCAGTTATAGTAACCTACTCGTTAAGTAACTGAAGCCCTAGGGAAAAGTAAGTAGTATAGGGGCCTAAATAGTTGCCAATACTATTTGGGAGTTCCATATTATAAGTATAGTATAATCGGCCCCAAAACCACATTCTAATTATTAAGGCCCCTGTTTTTTTTCCTCTTAAGGGGTAGTGCAAGGCCGAGGTCTCAGGTTTGAATTGAAAGGTTTAGGATACGGACCTACGTACTGGTCCCTAAACCCTAAACCCCTAAACCCCTAAACCCAAAACCCTAAACCCCTAAACCCTAAACCCCTAACCCCCTAAACCCTGAACCCTATGGACATGCCCCTGGGTCGTGGCACGAGCCTTAAAGTACGTGCACTTGCAGTCAGGACTTGCGATCACCATGCGATGTAGCATAGTATACACAAATATGTACGTATGTGAACATCGAAATATATATATGCATATATATATAGATACATATATATATATATACATATGTATAGTTTTTAGATATAGATGCAGATATTTCTAGTCTCCAATTATGAAGTCGCCCCAAAACGGAGCTGCAATGGAGACTACATGTAGGGTCTTGCCCACCACCTACCGAGCTTTTCGGTTTAGGGTTTAGGGTTCGCAGTCCTGCTGAGGCTAAAGAGGATGATCGGCGCCAGCCTCAGGAGCTGAGCCCTAAATGGGAGTTTCCGAAAAAGTGGGTACCTTATTGTGGACTCTTATAATAAGGTTCCTACTATGTAGGGTGCTATATTAATTTCCCCTTTTTCGGTTCAAGGTATGCAGGTTTTCGATTATAGTGTATCTCTGGCTTATGCAATGTTTCCGGGTCTGCTAACCCTAAACCCTAAACCCTAAAACCCTTGAGGAGGATACAGGTTCAGAGTTGCCCATGCCCTAAAGCCTGAGCACCAAACCGCACATCTTAAGCCCTACCTGAACCCTAAATAACCCACCTTTTTAAGGACTTATGCAAGGAAATCATACAAGGGAACCCTAAAAAGGAAGGATTCTTGGGGTCCAGGTAAATTTGGCACTCAACCCGAATCCGAAAGCCCTGAAGCCCAAGCCTTGACTCGCTGGAGGGGTTGTGGCTGCCAGACGCAAGAGAGCCCCCAACAAAAGCAACCTAAACCCTATAAACCCTAAACCCTATAAACCCTAACCTGAGATCCTTGATTCGGGGATTTCGCATTGAAGCGTTGGAGTGTTGGACGCGGACCCGTCTCTGGGGGTTACCAGTTGACCTCCAGCAGCTGTTTAATTAGGGTCTATAGTGAACCCCAGAAAGTTGGAGCATCGATTTAGGATGATTCATGCTGGGATTCCCTTTACTTTAAGGGCATGAGGCTAATGATGTTCCAACTTTCCAGCTTCTACTGTATAGGGTTTGGGGCTTAAGAGGGTTTGGGGCCGGGTCTCAGGGCATAGATGAGACTATGGCATCATGAGTTTCATCGTTTAGTCAAGAGAAAGAGGTAGGTTACGGTTTGGAGTCAGGGTCTACCTGAGACGCCAGAACCTCGAAAGCCCCCAGACATTCCCTAGAGCCCAGCACAAGAAAGCGACATCGGGTTCCTCGAATATGGCAATTTGGTTTAAATGTGCGTCGACAACTCCCAGATACCTTCTATGAGGCCCTTGTACGTTCGGGGTTGCCGGCTTCATCATCGATGGTTTTGAGTTCTGGGATTGCTCTATGGAGGTTTCAACTTGTCCCCAGTTCAAGTTTCGGTCGTGGCTAGAAGCGTGGATAGAAGTGGAGCAGCTCTTCTTATGTAGTCAATGTAGGTCGTGCTTTCAGGGAGAACTGAAGCTCAACCTAGAGAAGGTGTCCAGCCTAGCCAGGTCCAACATGACTCATAACACTCGCAGTCGGCAACATAGACAGTCAGATTGAGATATAGGCTATATATTTGTACATACACAAACATACATACCTGCGTACGTACATACATCCATGTACACATGCACACACACACACATGTGTATATATATATATATCCAATAACATATATATATATATACATATTATCTACATATGTTCATACAGAACATTCAATAACGTCAGCCTCGAAGCCGACGGAAGGTCGAACGGAAACGGCCGCACCATGCGAAATCTCCTCGAGTCAAGCTTCCGTCACATGGCGCTGCGCGTCCTGAAGCTCGTTGGCATGGGGTTTGGGGGCTTCTGCAAGGGTACCAGAAGGGTTCCACAGGGAAAGTACCATAAAACGTTTAGGGGTTTAGGGTTTCCTAAGGGTCCATGTGCCTATGTAGATACCTTGGCCCTAAAGTACCTACGTAGGGACTCTTTGAAGGCTCAAGAACACCGAACCTTGGCTGTTTATGAACTGCTCAAACCTTTGCTGCGGGTTCTATGGCTTAGGGGTGTCTTTAGGCCCTAAACGAAGCGACAAGACCGGAAATGCTAAATCCCGGATGATATTGCTCTAAGGGTCCATGTACCCAAATGGTATATACTTCCGCCTTAAAGGTGTCCCTATATAACTACTCTGGGGCCAAGGTATATGCTATTTGGGTACATGAACCCTAAGGGATGCCAATGGCGATTGATGATTATGGCTTTGACGACAACCCAGACCCCCAGGAGGATCCAAAAAGTAGATCCCTTAACGGGGGTTCCTATAAAGTACCCTTAGTATAGGGCCCCAAATTAGGGGATCTACTTTCTAGATCCTCCCGAAAAGTCTGGGAAGAAGGTTGGGGGATTATTGTAGTTGCCAGGGTGGATCTTGTTGTTTCTATTATTGGCATTCTTGGAAATTAAACTCTTATCCAAATCTTGGAGCCCTAACCCCTAAACCCCTAAACCCTAGACCCCTAAACCAGTAAACCCTTAAATCCCTAGATACCTAAACCCTAAACCCCTAAACCCTAAACGCTAAACCCCTGAACCCTAAACCCCAAACCCCCTAGTCTCTCGCAAATCCGTGGTTCCAAGGAAGCGCAACGAGCCGGATGAGCTCAAGAAGTTCGAGAAGGTTTCGAAGGGTTTGAGTTGTAAGTTGTAGGGTCTTTAGCAGGGCTGTATCGGGATTCATGAATCAGCCGATAGATGGGCCCAGCATACTTGAGTAGCGAAATTAGTGGGCAAATCATGGTGTTTACATTGGCTCAGCACATCCTGACTGCCTAATCGCTGCTGATGCAGTCAAGTCGTACCATAGGTGCTGCAGTATTTGTTCTTCGGCCTGCATACATACAGGGTTCAGGGTGTGGGGTAGGGTCTGGGCAAGCTCTGAACCCCAAATCTCTGAAATTTGAACCCTACAAGCAGCAGCTCTACTTGGAGGTTCATGGGTAGTTATAAGAGGAGTTATAAGTAGGGTAACTATAATTATAACCCATATTACGGGGTTTATATCTCCACGTATAATTGCCCATGAGCCTCCAAGTAAGCCCTAAACCCTAAACCCCTGAACCCTAAACCCTAAAGCCCTCAGCCCGAATCTGTGAGACCTTAAAACAGCCTAAGCCCTGAAGCCCAAAGCCATGAACCCTAAAACCCTAATGCCCTGGGGTCTAAACCATCAACAATAATTCCCTAAACCCTAAAATACACCAAAATACCCTACAGCTCTATAAGCCCCCTTTAAGGGAACTTTAAAGGAAGCTTAGTACCCCTAAGCCCTTAAGGGGACCCTTTAACGGACCCCTTAAAGGATCCCTTACTGGATCCCTTCCCTTAAAGAGGATCCCTTAAGGGACCCCTTTAAAGGACAAGCCTCCCCAGACCCCCGGGAGGATCTAGAAAGTAGATCCGCTAATTTGGGGCCCTATTCTACTTTTCGGATCCTCCAGGGGGTCTGGGTCAACGACTCGCCCATGAGGCCTTGACTTCTGCAAAGCCTGGAGTTCCCGAGTGCAAGGGAGCGGTTCCGCAGGCGCGAGCGATTTTTTGGGATTTAGGGTTTAGGGCTTTAGACCATTAACCCTGAATGCCCTAAACCCAAACCGGTAGGGTCCAAGTACTAATTATCATGGCCTCTCCAAAATAGTAACTTACATATCCACTATCCCAAACCCAAGTACCTAATTATTGGGTTCTTTGGACCCTTAGAAGTGTCAGGGTTAGGATTTAGGGTTTGCGACCGGCGTCGGTTTTGATTGGGGTTCAGGGTTTAGGGTTTAGGGTTGGGGTCTTAGAGTTATAGGGTTAGGGATTGGGGTTTAGGGTTTTGGGCCATTGTCGGGGCTTCGGGTGTTTGAAGAGTTCTGGAAGTTTTCGAGCAGGTTTAAACATTTCGGTAGTGTGCTGTATAGGACTCAGCAAAGAGGCAGGTCAGAGTCATTGGTAACAGTGTAGTCAGTATTGTTGTCGTTGCCGCCCTCCAATACACCCGAATGCCCTTTCCGGACATGACGGCTGCTACAGTATGGGCTCGATACGGTGCATCTTTGGTGCAGCAGGCCTCGCGATCTGCCTCGGAAAGGCACCTGGAGACACTTATGTTGGTATTAGGTATATCTATATATGAAGAAGAGCCTCCGAACTGGCAATACGGTTGGTGATATAAATCTTGCACTACCCATAGTAAGGGGAATAGACCAAAAATCCCGTAGTCTAGGGTCATTAAGGCAATGCAGGATTTACATCGTCAACAATAGTTACCAAAAACCTTGAACCTCAACCATCTACGCTTCCGAGACAAAATCAAACCCAAAACCCCGAAGACTTGGCTGCTAGGGGTACTATCTGAATGGGGTCTCGGCTCCGCCCCCTAGACACAAATCAAAACATGACCTATACCGAAACACCGAAAACGTGACACCCTAAGGACCCTTAAAATCCCCAACCCTGCCCTAAACCCTATCAATCCGTACCCAAAAAGCATGTAAACCTACACCGAACCTTTACCCGAACCTTTGCAACAATGGTGTGACAGAACGAACCGAACGATTTAGGGAACTCTTGAAGTGCCTATAAGAATCGTGACACCCTTATAGTGTCCTCGGAGAACTCGAATCCTGACAGAACCCTTACACAAACCTTTATACAACGCAACCCTTGTAGAAGCACTTTGAGCGCCTTTTACCAAAAGCCCGCAGCTTTAAACCCCTAATACCCCAAAGCCCTCAACCCTAATACTCTATAACGCTAAAACTTAATATCCTAAGGCACTATATAAACCCTAATGCCTAAACCCTAAAACCGGATACCCTCAAGCCCCAAACCCTAAAACCCCAAAACCTAAATCCTAACACCCTAAGCCCCTAATTACCCTAAAGCCCTAAAGCCCCAAGTCCTAAACTGTCTGGTTCTTAGGAGGGAATGGGGTAATGGATCCCTATGATAGTCCCTTAAGGTCCCCCAGAGTAGTTCCAATAACCAATTCCCCCATTCCCTACTAAGAACCAGACAGCCTAAAGCCGTCTCCGATTGTCAGATCCAGCTGGGATCCGGCTACTCTGGTGGGGTGCCATGTCTTGCACTCGAAGCAGGTGGAGTAAAGTCAAAGTGTAGGTGTAGGGTTTAGGGTTTTGGGGTTTAGGTTTTAGGACTTAGGTGATCTTGCGAGTTTGCTTATGGCCGTATCGTAGAGGCCCGGGATAGTCTTAAAGCTCAAATGCCATTCAAACCCTAACGCCTAGGCCCTTTTCCCTTCACCGTCAACCCTTAACCCTTGAGGCCCTAAACCCAACCCGTTTGGTCAAGCCTTGCCTCTTCCTGCATGCTCAGACCCTAAATAATTAGTAGGCTATGACCCCTTAATTAGAGGATATACCCCTTAAGCCAGTAGGTTTTTGCATCTCCAGATTCCTAAACCCTGACCCCCTAACCCCCTAAACCCTAAACCCTCTTCCCGAATTCCTCTCGGCACCGCATCTCCCAAGGACCTGCGCTGTGAGTTCAGCCTCCTGGAGGCCAGGGGGAAGCCCTTGGACCCAGTAGGGTTTCTATAGGGTTTAGGGTTTAGGGTTCAGGTTTAAGGGCTTTGGGGACTTGGGCATCCAATAATCATAGGGTTCCTTTAAAGGGTTCTGGAAGGGGTTTAGAGGATTTTTTTTTGAGGGGTTTTAAGCTTTCTGGAGGCCAGGAGGAGGCCGGTGGCACTTCAGTGTGTAGGGTTTAGGGTTTAGGGGTTTAGGGTTCAGGGTTTAGGGTTTAGGTGGGTCCAAGGGACCCAATAATTAGGGTTCCTTGAAAGGGTTCTATAGGGGGCTTAGAGGATTTTCTAGGGTTTGGAGGGTCCAAAGGATCCAGTAGTTGGGTATGTGGGTTTAGGATAGTAGTCTTGTCGGCTACTGTTTGGGAGAGTATATGATAATACTTGGACCCTTATAGGATTCGACAGGGCGGTTCTATAACAGAGTCTGGAGGGTTATTAAAAACAGAAAACCTCATACACGATGAGGCTTGTTTGAGGGCAGCCTTACAGGTTCTGTATGGGTTTCGTAGGCGTCTGTATTGTTCAGCGGTTTTATACATTTCAACTGTTCGTAGTGCTTCACACGCCGTACGATACAGAAGTCCACTAATATAGGGTGTGCAGGTATTGTCTTGTAAAGTCATAAAATATGGTGATACTGCTGCCAACAGGGGCCTGACAAAGTAGCACTACTTCCACTAGTATAACATTACACCCCGAAGCCTTCATTTCATGGCTACCCAAAGGCCCCAAAGTAGTTCCTTTTGGGGGTTGATATTTAGAATTCTATAAGGTAATCCCAAAAAGGAACTACTTTGGGGCCTTTGGGTAGTTGCATGGCCTCTACATTGCGGGGTTTCGCATTTGCTGTTTAGCGGTGGAAAGGTTTGACGATTAGGCCCTAAGGGTCCAAGTACCTAATAATCATATACTCTCCTAAATATTGAGCTGCATAACTACTATCCTAAACCCAAGTACCTAATTATTGGGTTCTTTGGACCCTTAGGGTTAGGGTTTGTGGTAGAGGGTTGAGGACCAGGGCCGATGGGCAAAACTTTGCGGGACCTTACACATGTGGGTGGTTGTCAAAATCATGGTCCCTTTTTGGGTCCTCATTATAGTACGGCACCTATAATTTAGGGTACCCAGAACGGGACCATAATTTTGACAACCACCCATGTGAATTGTGGCAGTATGGTGTAAGAAAGGGTCAATGCACTAAACAAGCCAGGGCGATGATGTCTTGGCCACTATCACCGACATGCGCCTGGGCTGTTCAGACGCCGGCATCCAGGTAACACGGGGGTCGGAATATTTAGTAACACCATTCTCCAGGGTTCGTGATCAGAAGTCCAGCTTAGTATATCCTAACACCCCATTCTACTCATTAACGCCCTTAGATTACACGCAACTTTTTTCGTTTTTATTTAGTCAGGGAGTTTCGTTGCATGACCTGGTTTGGGTTGCTAGCTTTGGGACTTTGGGGAGTTTGTCATAGGTGCCAGAGGTACACAGACGAAGTGTTCGGCAATCAAGCTGCTGATTGTGAGTGCTGCCATGGCAGTAGATACATGTTGCGGCATGGATCACGGCTTCGTTTTGGAGTTTCTCATGACGGTCATGCCCGGTTCATATTGTCAGATGTAAAGCCAAAGGAAGCGGTTTGGGGGTGCAAGCAGTTTGTTGGTAGTTGTTGACATACGGCTGATGGTCTAAATCCTGCATTACCTTAAGGGCCCTAAACTGCGGGAATTATGGTATATTCCTTACTATGGGTAATGCAGGAGTTATATCATCAACCGTAGCTTTGCGGCCTTTGGTCTGTGGCTTGGGGCGATAAGGACCCCAAGTCCCAGGCCCAAAACTAAACCCTACACACCCAAGACTTTCGCCTTAAACCCTTAAGCCCTCAACTCCAGATCTCGGGACCTCTGAACCTTCATGCTTATACCTGGAGGCTCCATAGTAGTTCCTTTCTGTGGTTCATATTTAGAATCCTATAAGGTAATCACAAAAAGGAACTACTATGGAGCCTATGGGTAACTTATAATGGAATGCTTGCAGAACAATTTTCAGAGCAGCAAAGGATCAACCTCAACGTGGTGCCCTGCGGTTGGGCTGCCGTCACCGAGAACCAGGCAAGGCTCACGGCTATATGATTGCGAGGTTTCTCACAGTCCCTAAACCCCAAATCCCTATAAATCTTAGTCAGTCCATGCCCTTGTACTTACTTGCTGAAGCCTCGATTCAGGGCTGTGGGTTTAGGGTCGAGGAAGGAGGCCTAGGATTTTGGCTTAGGGTTTAGGGTCTAGGATCTGAGGTATAAGGTTTAGTGTCTGAGGTGTAGGGTTCAGGTTGTAAGGTTTACGGGTGCCTATTCGACCAACTTCTTAGTGGACAACTGGTCTCTTTAATTCCTCTCTGTCTCTCTCTCTCTCTCTCTTCCTTGCTCTCTTTGTGTTTCTATGTCCTTCGCAGGGTATGCAAGCACATGCACAGTATGACTGCATGGTGTCCTCATGACTTTGCCATTGTGTTACAGCCGTTTCTGCAGAATGGTGTGATAGTGGTCACTGCTGCTAGTCTCGCTATTGTAGTGCTAGCTTGACTGCTGCTTGGCTATGACTACCGCTCGTGCAGGAACAGCCATGGTTAGACCATGTTGAAGTATTTCGCTATCTTGTCAAGACTGTTAGTGTGACTGCACCCATCCTGCCCTAAACCCTGAACCTTGAACCCTAAACCCTTTAATCCCTCGACCCTAAATCTTTTCATTTCCCTGGCGTGAACATGCTCAGCTGGAAGCTGGCATTCATGACGCCTTGAAGACTGAAACACAACTGTAGGGCCCCAGGTACCTTACCCTAAGGGTCCAAAGGACCCAATAATGAGGTACTCGGGTTTAGGATAGTAGTTATGCAGCTCAATATTTAGGAGAGTATATGATTATTAGGTACTTGGACCCTTAGGGTTAGTTTAGGGTTTAGGGTTTAGGGATTACTGGGTTGCATTATGGGGAGTAGCCTCGTATTCAGATACCTGGAGCCCCAGGGCAGGACAGCGAATCAAGTCGGAAGTGATGTTCAACGCATCGCATTTGACTGACTATCCCCCAAAGACACACACTTGAGTATTCACTCTTCGAAGTTACAGAAGTTAAGGTTTGCGAAATTTGGTTCCCTAAACCCTAAACCGTGAGTGGAAGAAGGCGGAAGGTTTCCCCAGCTGCTGCTGTGGGGAGATGTACGGGTGGTTTCCTGGTGCATCCCGTGTGTCTCCTCTAAACTGGGTTCTTGTTAAGGATTTAATTTAAGTTACCATAAGTTAGGGTTTCTTTTCATGGTTCCATGAGGGTTTAGGGTTTAAGGTATTTAGGGTTCTATATGGGCTTAGGAGGTTAAGGGATTTAATTTACGCTACCATAATACAGAAGCCATATTATGTACTATAGATCCCTATTATGGTAACTTAAATCAATGCCTGGTGGTCTCCTGATGGTGTCCGATTGTTTCCTGGTGATCCCCTGGTCGGTCTCTGGGCGGTGTCATCAAGTATCATAAGGACCCTTAGGGGGTAGGGGGGAGGGGAGTAGGGGCCTTAATGCCTAAAATAAGGACGTAATAAGGCCTATTTAAGGAAGTATAGTCCCCTACCCCCTCCCCCCTACCCGCCTCAGGGTCCCTATGAGAGTAGGTCTCTTCGTGGTCTCCTGGCGGTCGTGCTGGCCGTGGTAGTCGCCGTCGTCTTGCTCGTCACGATGGTGCTTGTGGTCACGGAGGTAAAATGGGCCTCCCGGTGGGCCCTTTTTCCCGTTTTGTAGTCCTAGGTTCCTTATGAAGTTACCCAATACCAAAAAGGGAGCCTTTTTTTTCCTAGGTTACTGGGCATCCTAGTAAAATGGTGGTCATGGTGGTCTTGGTCGTCGTGGCCAGGACGTCGTACTATGGCACTGCTCTATCCTTGCTTGGGCCCTACACTGGCCTAGTAGTTTAAGCTTCCAGCATTGAGTGAGTACTTTTGCATGCGGGTTTGCGGCACAGCTCTTGCGCAGACGGCTGAATTTGCCCGCGACCGCAATGAATGGAGCAAGCTGACATCGGCGATCGAGGAGGCCCATGCAATCGGTGCAGACCGAGGGGTTTTTGTGGCACGAATGTCTTGTCCAGGGTCTATATTCACCAGCCCAATAATAAGATGTCCTATAGTTGTACATAAGTATAGCTGAGGAACTGGAAACCCTCGTGAGTATTAAGGGGTCCATGTTCGGTATAGCGGCTTGCGTAAATCTCTGACGAGAAGAGGGACGAGGGTTCTCTCAGCAAGGTCGCTGGAACTGCGACCTTTAGCCAGCCTCTCCATGTGGTGGAATCCAACCCTATGTATAGTCATGTAGTTGATGCTTTGGCCTTGAAGGGGTTCCTATGTAGGTGCTTGGGGCCAACGCACGTACGATTCAGATATCTGGACCAATGGGGTAGAGGAAGTAGAAGGCAGCCGAATAGAAGCATCAAGCCCGCCCAAAGCAACGCTTTGACATCGTCGTGTTGTTCTGATGGCATGCCTTTGTTTAAATGCAACATCAACCTTCGAATCAGCCCAAGTATACAGCGTTGACAGCACCCTTCTGCGCTTCTTCTTCTTCCTGTCCTCTCTGCTTCTCCCCCCCTCTCTTACTATGCCCGAAGGCAGCCATGTGTGTCCCTGGGCACCTGGCAGATGCAAGTATGTACTCATGCATGGAAGTCTGCACAAGCGAGGGGGCCGCCAGGGGACTCAGGCAGCCAGGCAAGTAAAGACAACCAAGCACCCGACAGGCATGAATTTGTGTGTGTGTGAGAGAGAGAGCGAGAGATAGAGAGAGAGAGAGTGTGTGTGTAGAGGGTTTCGAGGATGTGAAGTCGGGTGTATGTTAGGACTTGGGTGAGTGCACATAGGAATCATAGGGCTCCATGGAAGTATGAAGTGTAGGCGTTTAGGGTTTAGGGTAGTATTGACGGCTTAGGGCTAAAGTTGTAGAATGTCAGTCCGCACTTTAGCATTGATGCTGATGGACGCAATCAGATGCCTGCTTTATCCTGAAGTACCCTCACCTAAGTCCTACACCGCCAACCTGCATACTCCGCATTGATTTCGTACTCAATCTTATGAAACTCGCGGGGTTTTGTCAACGGTTGTCATATCTCCAGTTCATGTTTCACCCGAAACTCTCAGCCCTAAGCCGCAGGACTTGACTTTGTACTCACTGCTATGTGCAAGCTCACATCCCCGGGGAAGGCATGGGGGCAGACGTTCTGAAGGCCGTGTATACAAAGAGGTTCAGCGGGCTTGATGTCCGCGGTCGCTCTAGATCTGCCTCTCGCTGAGTCGTGCACAGCTTCACGAACCAGGATCCCGGTTGCGGAAGCAATCTGCTGACCGCTCTCCCCTGCTTTTTTGTGTTCAAGAGGGAATCCTGGAGAGAATGAGTACCCTGCCAAGTTCTGGGTAGGCACGATCAAGGGAGTGGGAAAAGGCAACGATGTGACACTCGGAAAGTGTCCTCCGCCATTGCAATGTCCACATCGAGCCAAGCTATTCCGCCAACCCCGCTAAACCGGCATAATTATGCAGACAACACAGAGGCTAATCTCACGCATAAAGCCATTAGGCACTTAGGTAGCCTTGGAAAAGCCAAGAAAGGTAGCTAAAGCCGCAAGAGCAGACAACCCCTGCGCCGCCTTCAATTTGCAGCATACATAGCGGAGCCGTCTTCCTCCCGTATACCTGTACGGCCCGACTCCCTCACCCTAGAGAAGCACCACTTTGGAACTATGGATGCTGGGTTTTGTCGGTACTTACGGAGGGCAATTAACAATAGAGCCTCAGATTATGCCAGCATCCCCCAACCAGAGGGTTTGGTTAACAACAGGACGCCGGAACAATTTTCCCAAACCCTGCGCTCCAAACTACCTATGCAACACGTGTTTCAAGTGTTTTTTCGCCAGGATCTAAGTTACTCAGGACCGTATCAAACATAGCAACTCAAGGAACCGAGGTCACCCTGTCAGGTATTGGATCGAGCGCATGACCGCTGAAGGAATCATTTACCGTAAATGCTGCAAAACCACCTCGCAGTCCTCAACTGGGCTTTGGAGTACCATACTTTAATGCTTTTTTCTTAAAGGAACCATTATGAAATAAAAGTGTATGCTTTTTCTCCCTGGTTACTCAAAAGCCCAGTCAAAAGTCATAGCACCATGGACCTTATTCGCCCCGAGTATATGAACCAGTTCGATAAAGCTAAACCCTTCAATCAATACTTCCGAAAATTAGGGGTACCTTAGTTTGGGGTCCTTTAGAATAAGGATCCTATACTGCTTAGGGTACTATATTAGGATCCCCTGTTTTCGGAAACCCCCAATATGAATCGTGAGCCCTCGGCCATGCTAATCCTGGACAGATCACGAAGCACAAGGGCGACAGCGGTTTGATGGTATGGAGCCGAGCATTTGCCTTCGAGCCTGGGTGGTTTGGGGCTTCGCGGCTTCTCGCATGATCCATAGGTCCGGTTTAGGGTTTAGGGTTTAGCCATAGGTGGACTTCTTATGTAGGCTTCTAACCTTTTTTCTCAAAGCAGTACTTTGCATCACGACATCTCCAGACCAAAACCCTAAACCCTAAACCCCTAAACCCTAAACCCTGTTACTGACCCGAGGGCGACTTCAGGACTCGAATTCTCCAATGCTTCAGGGTTTTTAGTCTAAGACTCTAAACTCCAAAGGGTCCTATGTACTGTTATGGGGGACACCTTCCCAAATCATAATATGAATTCCTATTATAGAAAAACCCTACATTCTACTATACAGGTACTTTGGACCCTTTGGGAACATAAACCCAAAAATGAGACCGGAAAGCTTTAGCTGCCCAGAACCCTGCAGCCCCAACAACGAGCAAGATCGCCCTACTGAGATCCTTCGGGGAGTTACGGTTTCTGCTTACTTTATGTTCGTAGTGTGGGTTGGCGACGAAGAAGTGGTAAAATTCAGGGACTATGCTTACCCTTGCCTACCCGACAGCCATGCACTCTGAAGTTGCACATCTATTGCCTCAAACCCTTATATAAACTCAGCAATCCCCTGAAACATTAAAACCCTCAACATTGCCCTAAGTGCTTATAACTTACAAACTCCAAACTGTGAGCAATTCCCCTAGAAAGGCTAAAGCCCTCAACCCGGAATCCAAATCCAAGGCCCTTCTACCGTAGGGCCAGTATAGATACAAAGGAGCCCAAATTTAGATGGCCCATATAAACCCCAAACCCTAAAACCCTAAACCCCGAAAGGAGCCCTTATTTAGATAGCCCGCCATCTAAGCCCTAAAGTCTAAAGCCCTAAACCGCGAAAGGAGCCCTTATTCAGATGGTCCACCCTAAACCCTAAACCCCTAAAGGAGCATATATTTAGGTCCATATAAACCCTATAAACCCTAAACCCCTAAAGGAGCCCTTATTTAGATGGCCCATATTATATACTGCCATAGAACACTAACTAGAGGATCCCTAAAGCAATATCGGGGTGGTCTTTTTGGGGTTACCTGGGGCTCCAAAAACCCACTCTTTTAAGGGTTCTACCCTCTATTTAAGGGGTCAGAGCCTACTATTTTGTAGGGTTTAGGGATTAAGTCCATCATGGTAGCAGACCTTAATAACCCACCAGCACCTACGTGTTTGTAGGGTTTTCCTAAGGACTTTTTGGGTCTTTCAGAACAACCTACTACAGCCCCACCCACCCCCCCCCCCAAAAAAAAATAGAACTCACATAGATCAGCTCTATGCATCGTTTTTTTCTGAAATACATATTTCTCAGAAAGGGTCCACTGATTTTTTCGGGTCTTTTGCCCCCCACCCCAATGCGCTGCCAAGGCCGCCTGCAGTCAGCTACCAGTCTCAATGGGCGGTATCCTGGCTCTCCTCAGCAGTGCCTTGAGATCCCAATACCCAGGGTTCCGAAATATACCTCAAATCATAATAGTATGCCTCATATAGTTTAAGGTATATATCTTAATTAAGGGATATTGGGATCTCTGGGCGGTTTGGGGCTTCAGGGTGTTTATAGGGGTTCTTTCAGGGTTTCATAGGGTTGTCTCGGCTTTTCCAGGTTAGCAGCATCCAAAGTACCCAATTGTATTTGGGTTTGGGATAGCAGTAGTGGGAGTATGTGATTATTGAGTTACTGGGCATTTGCGCGCTCGGGCGACGGTTTCCAGCGAGACTGCCGGGTTACAGGTGTGGTGTAGAAGGGTTTATATCGTACGACAACGGGGTTACGGGTTTCAGGATTTGGGGCTGATGAGTTCAGGGTTTGCGGACTTACAGGGGCTTGTTGGTGTGTTGGTTTGGGGGGCTTGTTGCGTTTGTTTGGAGCGTTGGGGTTTTGACTTCTGTGGCCGCTGTTACGGAAGCCCGTTGGTCGAGCCATCAGGGTCTATAGGTGGCTTTACTCTGAGCACAGGGCTTACGACGCTTCAGAAGTGCAGTTTCATGGTTGAGGGCTTACGGCTTTGAGAGGTGTAGATCATCGGCCGAGTGGTGAGGGGCTAGCCAGCCTCTCATACCGTCTCATAAGACTGCCAGAGGTTTTATTCTAGCTGTTAGCCTTCCCCGCCGCTGGGGCAGCATCCGTGTGGAGATTATTCTCTTCATCGACGGAAGTCAAGTCAGCAGTTCCTGGCCGAGAGAGTTTTTCTCCCCAAACCAAGCGTCAGTTATCTGGGCATCCGTCCAACAGCTTTTTGGCATGCGTCGCTAAGTCCCACAGTCCCACACGGGCGGTTTAAGTTTAGGCCTCAGGTGCTGAAGCTACGCCGGTTGACCTTACTCCCTGAACCCTAAACCCCAAACCTTAAACCCCAAACCTGAAACCCTAAACCTTAAACCCTAAACCCCTAAACCCTAAACCCTAAACTCCCAACTTCAGTAGTCGCTGCTTAGGGTTTCGGGCCCTTCGGGCATTGGAGAGATCGGGAAGGAGGGGGGCGTAGTGGCAGCCCGAGGAGTACTAAGCCTCCAAGTCGGGTGAAGACAATCTCGACTACGGGTCGATAGTCTGTGTTACAACTACCCAAAGGCCCCAAAGTAGTTCCTTTTTGGGATTACCTTATAGAGTTCTAAATATGAACCCCCAAAAGGAACCACTTTGGGGCCTTTGGGTAGTAATATAATGTTATTGTTGCTCGTTTTTGTCAGCAGCACACTTGTGCAGTATTTCATCTATGAGTGCATTAATAGTCTGTATTGTTAGTAGGACTACAACTACTACCTGGGTTGGGATATTCGGAATGTTAGGGAGAAGCAAAATCAGAATGTCCGTTTGCAGAATCGGCATGTCAGAATCTGGCGCACCTGTTTGTCATAAGCCGGAAGAGATGATTTGAGATGTTTGTTGATTTCATGTTGGTTTAATATAGGGCCCCAATCGTATTCAATTTTGGTGGCTGTCGAGTTCAACTTGACACCTAGCATAAGCAAACCTAAACCCTGAAACCCAAAACCCTCAACCCGAAGCCTTAAATTAGCGACCTACTTCCTCTCCTCAGCCTCCAACCGAAAGCCGCCGTACTCGAATTTTAGGGGCATTACGAATCAGCATATGGGGTTTACCAGGACCCTTGAAGAGCCCTTTAATAGAGCCTATTCTAATGGAGCCCTTATGGCCCTTAATAGTGGGTATTTGAACGGTATTTGGGGTGAGGGTAGTTGTGGGGACAGGGGGATTCATGCTAGAGTTATGATCGGAAGCCTCAGGTGTACCATTTTAGCTTTGCAAGCTTTAAGCCCCAATGTCTTAAACCCTGCAACTCACCTTAAGATAAGTTGGAAAACATCGGCCAAAACATCGACACCCTTAATTCACCTTGAACCCTAATAGAGAGGTGGAGCAACTAGTAGCGGCTATCTCGTCGATAAAGTTATACTACAACATTGCCCAAAACTTAAAATCCTGAGCCCAAATATAAGTATACTGGAACCGACACCCCTAAAACCCTATTGTTCGATTTGTGAAGGCCCCTATCTGAGTAGTTCCTTGCAATCAGGACCCGAATTTACAAAACTACCCATAAACCCTAAACCCCTAAACCCTACAGAGTTTAAGGGTTTAGGGTTTAGTATATGAATCCTGCATTACCCATAATAAGGAATATGCCATAAGTCCCACAGTCTAGGGTCATTCAGGTAATGCAAGATTTATATCATCAACCTAAAGCCTAAACCCTGAAACCCTGTAGATTCCTTAAAGGAACCCCTTAAAGGTACCCTTATAGATCTCTTTAAAGGGACCCCAGGATTCATATCATCAACCGTATCCCCAAGGGTCCAAGTACCCAAATAGTAGGGTTTCAAAGTCCAAAAACCATTCAGAGTATGGACTTTGGGACCCAAAACCCTAGGACCCTCTGGGTATGTTTAATCGAGGGGGCGGAGTTGCTGAACACCCGTGGGAAATCTTTCGCCAAGGCAGTGCCGCTCCTCCTCCTTCTGGTCTAATCCAGCTAGAGGCCATTCCTTTGGTCAAGGTGTTTTTGGGATTTAGGGTTTAGGGTTTCCTGTCAGAGTTACCTATTAGGCTTTAAGGACTCATATTTTAAGGCTTTTGGGCCCAAAGACCTGACTATATAAGGCTTTAGGGGGGTTTTGAGCCTTATGGGTTAGGGTTTAGGGTGTAGCGCGCGTCTTGGGTGTAGTTTGGGTTTTGGGTGGAGGGTGCTGTCTTAGGGTTTAGAGTGTAGTTAGGGCGTAGGGTGTAGATAGCGGTGAGGGTTTAGGGTGGAGCTAGGTTTCGGCTATAGTTAGGGTTTAGGGTGTCCTTACCCAAAGGCCCCAAAGTGGTTCCTTTTGGGGGTTCATATTTAGAACTCTATAAGGTAATCCCAAAAAGGAACTACTTTGGGGCCTTTGGGTAAGGTTTAGGATTGACGGGTTTAGGGTCTATGACTTCCGCCGTAAGGATTGTGGGTTTGGTCTAAGGCCTGAGCTTTGGGCTTCGAAGGAACAATAATTAGGGTCCCTTTTAAGGGTTCTATAAGGGGTGTAAAGGGGATTTTATAGTAGGGTCTTAAGGGTCCAAAGGACCCAATACTTAGGTACTCGGGTTTAGGATAGTAGTTATGTAGCTCAATATTTAGGAGAGTATATGATTATTAGGTACTTGGACCCTTAGGGTTATGGATGAGGAGATGACCTTCACCTACCGAAACCTGCTTTTGGGGAGGGTCTTACTATATACCCTAATACGGAGTTTATGGTGACCCTACAAAGTAGGTTCCGGGAACTTTTTACCCTACACAGAGTAGGTCCCGGTAGGTGCAGGTCGGGCTTAGGATTGAGTTTCTCTGGATGCTACCTCGGATATGCGGGTGCCGATTAGCCATGTGGGAGTTTCCGAAAATTAGGGGTACCTTACTTTGGGGGTCCTTAAAATAAGGATCCTACTATTTAGGGTACTATATTAAGGTTCCCCTATTTTCGGAAACTCCCATGTTGTGAGCCTAGCGCACTTCGCATCGGTTTGAGTACTGCAAGGTGTGTAGAGCATGTAGCTCTTGAGTTTGAGCAGTCGCCCTAAATTTGCCCTACAGGATCCATTTGTGGCCGACTTGGATATGGATAGGCACATGGGGGTTGATCAAAATTATGGGCCCTTTTGGGGTCTGAATTATACCATATTCCTTATAGTCTAGGGACCAAAAGGGGCCCAGAATTTTGATCAACCTCCACATAGATAGGCGGACAGACTACTCTCATCGCCGCTCTTCAGGCCGAGGGATCCTGGAGTCTAGTGTAATAGACTTCGTACCACGGAAAGCGCAGTAAATCCGCACATGTGGGAGAAATCCCAAATCCTGTACGTTCGTGCGTTCGTGCTCTCGGCAGCTCATGGATAGTGCCTCGGAGCCACGATGTGATTGTCAACATGCATCCCTAAACGCTCTTTGACTGGAGGATTTCTCAGAGGAGGCGGCCGAGAACGAAGTAGAACTGTCGGAAGATGCCACCGTGCATCGGTTGCATCTTGTGCTGCTTTCTTCTAGCTGCAGGGCTTGAAGGTTGTGTTGTAGGTTGACATTTGATATTGATGAGACCCTATTGGATGCTATGTTGCTTTTTACGGATCACGGGACGTTATAGATGTAAGGTATCTAGGGTAATCGGGTCTCGAGAAGTACGTAGCGGTGGATTTCGTTGCAGCCCCACTTGCAGTGTTGCGGCTTGCAGTCATACTTCCTACCTCCGCAGGATGTTTCATGTAAGCTTTACTGAAGTTTACTACTTCCTCGGCGAGTGAGGCAAATGACGGAATAGTATCGGGCCTGAATGGTTAGAATAGGGCCTAGTATTTTGATCCCCAAGCACCCACACCCTACAGACCCGAAACCATAAGGGACTCTATTCCCAGTGGTCGCACGGGGGGGGCCTTTCTGGGTTAAAGTGCACTGACTAAACCTTGTGAGCTCTACCTGTTTGCAGCGCGTAGATTCCCTTGCAAGGGTCCATGTAGCAACAAAGTGTGTATATTTGGGCCCTAAGCTCTAGAATATGTATCTTTCTATATATCTATCTACATAAAAAAACAATCAATATATGTAAGTAAATATAGGCGGACTACTGCAAGGCCCATCTACAAACTATGAGCACATGGATCCTTAAGGATAGAGGACTGAACTGCTTGACTTCTACCAGCACCCCCCAAACTACCCTCTCTTAAAAAACCTAAGTACCCGGAACTAAGAACAACCAGGGCTCTGCTGAAGGGTACTTGGTGCTGGTAAGCCGGGAAGCCTTAACCCTCAAGCGCCGAGCCTTAGAGGCTTAGGTTTTGGGGTCTAGTGCTTAGTGTTCAGGGTTTTAGGGTTTAGGTTTAAGGGTCGAGGGTTAAGGGTGTTAGGGTGTGTATACAGTGTGCGTGCGGTGGGTGAGGCGCCTTTTACTCTAGAAATGGGGTGCACCCACTTATCGCACGCTGGTGTCAGCATCTAGTCCCGCCCCAACCACCCCAAGGCCCCCTAAACCCCCTCAAGGGGTCTTTCTTGCTCTCTGCTTTCCTGCGCAGGTCGCACACATAAATCACCACATTTTACAGCAAATCGCAGCCCCTAAACCCTAAACCCTAAACTTAGGCCCTAAACCCTATAAACCTACTGGATTGCTGTCGGGTTGTGGGTCCTCGGTTTTTTTCGGCCGCTCGACGCAAAGCAAGGTCCAGACTGCTGAAGCCCTCCAGACCGCAGGTTGTCACCTAGGACCTGCGGTTTAGGGTTTAGGGCTTAGGGTTTAGGGTTTATAAGGGCTTAGGGCTTAGGGTTTAGGGTTTAGGATCAAGATAGCCCTGCCTCAGACTTTTGGTGGTGCCGGGGGCCCCGAACCTGGGGCCCGGGACCCCCGCGCGGGTGCCCCCACACCGCCAGGTTACACCCAAAAAGACCATGGCGCTCCCGATTACCCAAAGGCCCCAAAGTAGTTCCTTTTTGAGACTACCACTTTGGGGCCTTTGGGTAAGGGTGTGTCAGGCTAGGGCGCGCGCTCGGGTGTGAAACACGCCGGGTCGTTCGCGTTGGCAGTAAACCCACCCCGGCCACCCAAACTATACTATGAGGGTTTAAGGCTTTAGGGTTTGCTTAGCTTATTTTCTGTTGCATTATTTCCATTCTTGGGTGATACTAGATTTATTACTAGGGTTTTAGGGTTTTGGGGTTTGGGGCAAAGGTTCTCAGCCCTCACCCCAGAACCCGAAAGTCTAAATCCTTCATGCCTTCAGTCAGAACATGTGCGCAAAGCCTGAAACTGCCGAGGCTGCATTGCGGCCACCGAGGGGCTATGCAGGAATGACGACAGAGGGTCGCTGTCAGGAGACGCAGCTTTGTGCGATTTCTTGTGGAGGGGGGAGGCTTGGAGGTACATGCTAAGGTTCCGGTGGCATGCGTTTTCGTGTCTAAGTAGTATGATAGTGGCGTTGCAAGTTGATTGGAACAGGAACCCTGTTCGAGTAGTGTTGGTAGTTATTCAGGCATCTGTATTAGGGCCACCGCCGCTGGGCATTTGGACATCAGAGCTTTCGCAGCTCCAGGCGAGTTCAAGGAATTTCGATCAGGGATGTCAGCCTAGCGGACCTAGCGGCCGGCTCGACCGAATGACGATTCTCCAGGGTTGCTTTCAGACCTGACTCTAGCAGAATGACCTGTGAGGGCTCAAGTGCCCAAACAGTCGTGTTTGCGATCTCAAATAGTCTACAAACTCTGAAGCGTTTTTGGTACACTTCGACCGTCTGGGATAACGGTTACTATAGTGGAATTATCCTGCTACAAGGGTTATTCTAAGAGTTCTATTTAGGCAGTCTCGGTGCTTGAGTGAAGTTTAGCATAGTGGCTTGGCATAGTCATGAGGGTTCCTGAACCATGCACCAGAGACCCCAACCCCTTAACTTCAAAACCCTGAGACCTACACACGCCAAGACCCTAAGGCCGAAACCTTTATAATCTCACTAGAGTCACTAGAGTTACGAACGAAGGCTTGTAGCCAACGACCTCAAAAGGCCACTCGAGGCAAAAGGTAGGTCATGGTGTAGACGACATGAAGTTGGCGAGCGGGTCTTACGATGCTTTGGCCGGGTTCATGTCTCGGGGTTGCCTAGAGGGTCCATATACACGATACTTTTTGTTGAATTAGGTCCCCCAGACAATATACAGTAACAAGCACAGTTTATATGGGTCAGATGCAAAGACCATGATGCGGATGGTATGCCTTGAAGGCTGGTGTTCCGACCGAGCAGGGAGCCTTAAGCTGTTTCTCCGGGACGGCTCGCCGCACAGTAACTTGACGCAGGAACCCTGTAGTATTACCACAGCACCGGGTATACGTATTTCGATTTGAACGTTTTTTGGGAAAGACATGTGACTGGGATTCCTTGAGCATCTTAGAGTTTTAGAGTTTGTCTCGCTACCATAGAATGGGCTCCCACTATTCTAATGATTAAGGCCCTATATTACAATTAGTACCCTTATAGCATCCCGTATAGCAGCTTTTATAGACCCCTTTAAAGGAACCCTACTCTAATGATTAAGGCCCCTATATTCGACCTATGGCCCTGCCTTTGCCCGACCTGGAGGACAGTGGCGCAAATCGGATATCCGCGGACGTCAGAAAGGGGCTTCGGCCTGAGTGGCTGGCTTTAGGGGTCTAGGGTTTAGGGCTTAAGGGTTTAGGGTTTAGAGGTTTAGGGTTTAGGGTTTATTTGGGATGGACATCAGGCAGATGCCCTCGATTTTTGTGGGCAGCAAGATATTCGGTCAGACATTAGCGTAACTTACGGCGGATGTTTTCAGGAAATAGGTGTTAACCCTAGGCATAGTAATCGCAATGGACACTACATACGCACAGTAAGACACCCACATACACACACATAAAACACGCACGAACACACACACAAACACAAACACACACATAAGCACGCACGAACACACACACACACTCACACACACTCACACTCACTCCCGCTCTCTACCTACCTCTCTCTCTCTCGGTTTCTCTCTCTCTCTCTCTCTGTTTCTCTCTGTCTCGCCAAAGGCCATCGTTTCCTGTCGGCCCCTATATGAAGAAATTCACTTCTCTAGGGGGGTTATAAAGATGACCCTAAGGGTCCAAGTACCTATTTATCATATACTCTCCAAAATAGTAATCTACATGACTACTATCCTAAACCCAAATACCCTAATTATTGGATCCTTTGGACCCTTTGGGTGAGAGACGCACTTCCAGAAGGCCCTTCAGCTGCTGGGCTCTAGGAAAGCACCCTAAGGGTCATGTACCCAAATAGTGTATACTTTGTCCCAAATGTACCCATATAGGGAGTACTTTAAGGCCAATGAATATACTATTTAGGTACATGGGCCCTTAGGTGCAGCTGAATTCGAACTTGGAATATATCCCAACCATCTCAAGCAAAAAGAAAGTGTCTAACATGTACGTACCGAAGTAGGCCTTGGATGACTGGAAACTCATCCCTAGCAGTTTCGAGCATAAACTGGACGGAGCTAAGAGTCACGGACAGTTCTGCCTTCTTGGACAGTTCTGAAGATGGGTAAACTAGTTCTCTAAAAAATAAACTTTGAAATCCCCTAAATAGTACGGCACCCTTATAATAGTATAGTTTTAGGTCCCCAAAGCCATAATTTGAATGGGTTTGGGGATCTAAACCCTAGTTTTTTACGTACTTGGACCCTTGGGGTACGCTTGTTTAGTTAGGCAGTTGCCGCTACACTGTATTCCGGACAAGCAGACAGCTTCTTGGAAATAAATACTGCTGTTCCCTGTCTATCCGGACCTACCGCGACATGCTATCTGTTGGGCGTCCCATGTTAAATCCCGGTTTAATATGGAGACTTTCATGTGCTTGTTGTCGCCTCGGCAGCTCGCCGCTACATAGCCCGGACCTCTGACCCGCGACCTTACGCCACTTACGCCAGGGGCATCAGCAAAGAAGAGTGCGCAGATTTTTGCGACCAGATGCGGAGCTGCAACGGCTTCCAGTTTCAGCCAGGAGGCCATTGCATTTGCCTTCAGAGCCTTCGCATCAGCACGGTGACGGACTGCACCCGCCTACAGACCCGTTCAGTAACTGGGTTCTTGTCACTTTATCCCCGTCTTGGGAGCCCTGCATTCTGAGACATGCGCTTATAGCCCCTTTAGGAAATTAGACGACAAGTAAAAGAATAAATGCCCTAGGCCCAGCTTGCTCTGCTGGAGGTTGTCTGCACTTTTTGAGTGACGGAGGTGTGCTCTGTGGGCTGTTTTGAGGATTTGAACTGTGGGGTTTCGGCTTGAGGGACATCGGTCTTCTCTGTAGCATCTCTGAAAGCCTTCTGCAAAAGGAGCTTCAACGATTAGGCTCCCAGTAATGAGGAAGTTGCAGTAGCCAAAGGATCCAAGCAGCTGAATAGACCCTAAAGCCGTACTGTTGGGCTTTCTTGAACCCTTCTAGAACTCATAGGGTTGCTTTATTATTTCTGACTCATCCGATACAACTACGCTCCGGGTTAAGATGACTACCCAAAGGCCCCAAAGTAGTTCCTTTTTGGGATTACCTTATAGAATTCTAAATATGAACCCCCAAAAGGAACTGTTTGGGGCCTTTGGGTACTTTGTCGAGATTCCTTCGGCAGCCCATTTCTTCGAGGATCCAGGCCAGAAGCGAAATGGCCAAAGGTAAGCTCGGGTAGCCAGGGGCCTTGGCTTTAACGCAAGTTTACTCTCCCTGCCTAGAATGACCAATCTACTCAAAAAACGAGGTGTACCCAAGTCTTCGTGGTCATATTATTTTCTTTATGTAAGGGGTTACCTTGACATGCTTCCTGTAGGACAACCATACACCCCTGAACCGAGTCTATGATTCCTAAACCCTAAACCCGAAACCCCAGAATCGAGTCCATGATCCCTGAACCCTAAAACCCCCAAACCCCAAACCAACCCGAAACCCCAACCCTAAACCTGCCCTAAGCCCTCTTGCCTGAGCCCTCAACCCGGAACCCTAAACCCTAAACCCTATAAACCCTAAACCCTAAACCCTATAAACCCCAAGCCCTAAACCGGCCAGTCTGCGGCATCATCTCCAGCAAGATGCCTGTTCGTGCCGATGGCCGTAGAGGCTACCGCTGCTACATGAAGAAATCCGTGGCCTGCCTGAGCTTTCAACGTCGCAATCAGTCCTGGGTTCTCTTATTTGGGATACTTCTGCAAAGCACAGGAATTCCTAACAGAGCAGCCCTACATTTTCTACTACATGGGTACTTTGAGCCCCCTGGGTTGAGGGGTTTATTTAGGGATTCAGGGTTTGGGGTCGGTTTGCAGGCAGGGCTCAGGGTGGTAGCCGGTCAAGGTTGAGGGTTTAGGGATTTGGGATATACAGGGTTTCCCTAAGGGTCCATGTACCTAAATAGTATATACATTGGCCTTACAGTACTCCCTATATAGGTACATTGGGGCCAAAGTATACACTATTTGGGTACATGGACCCTTAGGGTTTAGGAGTTTCGCAGCCTTCCATGCCGCAGAGTCTACACAGCAATAGTTTTCGCAAAGCTACACTATCGGTATCCCAAAAGGGTCCCTGCTCCCAAATAGTATATATTTTGGCCTTACAGTAGGCCCAGATATTATATGGGAAGTTTGGGGCCAAAGTATATTCTGTTTGGGTACATAGACCCCGAGGGTTTTTGGTGGCCGAGAATCGCTTATCTCGATGGCCCCGATGCAAGGACTTGCTATCATTTTCTTGCGGGGGCTTGGGCATAGGGGAATAATTGTGGCTCTGGTCTCATGTTTCTGTACCCTGAGGGTCTATGTGCACAAATAGTATATAGCCAAAGTGTATGCTAGTTGGGTACATGGACCCTTGGATTACAGCCTTAACCAGGGACTGTTCTACGTATTGCTTGCCGCCTGAATGAACTACCCTAAGGGTCCATGTACCTAAATAGTATATATACACTGGCCTTAAAGTAGAGAACTCAGACGTTGCGCAGACCCACCCGTCCAAAACCAGCATCTTGTGCTCCAGCCATAGCAAATAAGTCAAAGATGCTCGATTTTCCTATGCTCAGACGTCCTAAAGCAGCAAAATCCACAAAACTCCGCACCTTCTATTTCCCCCAAACCCCTAAACCCCTAAACCCTCGCTCTGAATCCCGAGACTTCTGGAACCGCGTCCGGCCACCAGGTTCGCTGGATCCTGGGGCCACAAACCCTGTGCTTCCGTATAATTCCAAGCACGCCCCAAAACAGTAGTATAAATTATAAACCCCAAACCCCAAAAGCCTTAAGCCCAAAACCCCAAAAGCCCTAAACCCTAAACTTAAACCCTAAGCCCTATAAACCCCAAACCCTAAGCCCCAAACCCTAACTAAACCCCCCTTTAAACAAAGGCACGCATGGCAAGCTGAGGCCGCTACTAACGCCCACGTGCCACTCCCGCCTCAAGTCGCCCGGCCAAAGCCCGCTGCCGACCACTACAACAAGGCCAGGGCTGGGCCTCATGGTTTAGGGTTTTGGGCTCAGGGTTTAGGGCTTAGGGTTTCGGGCTTAGGGTTTAGTAGGGCGTAGGGTTTAGGGCTTAGGGCTTATGGTTTAGAACCTATTGGCTCATACCCTACCCCTTTTTGGGGGGTGCTTAGTTTGATGGTTAGGATCTGTTATATCCAACCCGGTGTTGGGGTAGGCTATGAGCCTACAGGAATTTAATCACCGTCTCCTGGGCTCTCGTGGGATCGTGGTCTACTCAGTGACCTTATCCAAACAAGGGAACCGTGGACCAAGGACGGATGATCCTAGGTATCGCACTTGGGGAGTTGGTGTTTAGGGTGTGACTGCTGACTTCGCATGCTTGTTAGGTCTTTCCAAACGCCCGCCACGACAGGTCAAGTTTCAACTACCATGCGCAATATTGCTGGAATCTCATCGTCTCAGGAGGGTTTAATCATGTTAATTAGGCTGGCAGTCTCCAGAGGGTCTTATACAGGAGTTCTGGAAGGACTTATGGGTGCTTCTGTCGTTCGAGCACTCAGTCGGGCTTTGACGTTTCTTGGGTTTAGGGCTCAGGGTTTCGAGATTTGATCCATCCGGTTGTGGTTCACCCACTCCCCTTGCCCCAGTTCATGCGGGGGTTGAAATTCGAGCGTCGTCTTGCCCTATCTAACTGTTCCTACAGACCGCGTTATAAAGTCAAAAATATATGAAAACAAAGGATCGATCCACATGTCACATGTCCCGCTCCGCAACGAAAACAAATGTGATCGGCCCTGCAGATAGAAGTCCTCTTCAATGCCTCCGTGCTTTAGACGTGCTCATCGTAAAACCCAAACCTTCGCTCCTAATCGTGATGCGTACAAAATCCCACGTCCCTGCAACCAGTTTTTGCTCCCTCTTTCTTGTTTTATGGAACCCGCTTCTGCAGCTGGTTGGCATGGTTCACTTGTTCATCTGAAGTTGTGTTAGGGGAGCTCCGTCATCGCTGATGCGTTTTTTCTTACATGAAAGAGCGCAAGCTTGAATACATTGGTGTTTTCCGAATGCCCTGGAGCTGGCTGATGATTAGAGTGCAGCGACGGTGCTCCTGATGCAACATATTGTTCTGCTTTGCTGTGGTCCTACCTGTAGGCTCATACCCTACCCCATGTTTTCGGGTAACAGATCCTAACCATAAAACTAGGTGCCCCCCAAAAGGGGTAGGGTATGAGCCTCTAGGTAGCCTCCCAGTTGCACATCAACGAGATCCAAGAGATGCAATTCAGCCTGCAATGATTCCGACGCAAGCGAATATAGGGGCCTAAAAATTACCCATACTATTTTGGGGTTTGCTTATTAAAATTATAGTATAATGGCCCCCAAAACCGCATTCTAATTATTAAGGCCCCTATATTAGCCGAAGAGCATCAACACTTCGACCGGCGATCCGTTTGCCAAACCTTGACGGCGGTGATTGACGGCGGTGAGACGATGAGGCTGCCGCTCTTTACCACCTTTCAAGTTGACTGAGAGCTGTTTCAGACCCCTATGCTTCTGTTTCACGCGGAAGATTCTCCAGGATCGGACGATTTCTTGTTGTGCCGAGGACGAGCTGCTACGTCTTGTGCCTGTGGCTTTGCCAGCGACTTCTCTCAACCGAATCCTGAACCACATCCAACACACCGCCACACCCTCAAAACCTAAAGCCTTACACGGCGCTTTCTAATTACGAAGCCTATACATGCGCTCACCGCTAGATCCACAACCCTGAACTCTGCACTCCTCAAACCCATAAACCGCTTGGAACTCTCACGGACGAACCCTTACAGAGTCCTTGTGGAACATTGATTTTATAAGGTAAAGGAGCCCTACATATGCCCTTCTATACTCCCTAAGAGGGTCCATATATATAATTACTACTATTATGGAGTTAGGTCCCCAAAGTCATTATTAGGATGGTCTTTTGGGACCTAATTCCATAGTGGTAGTATACATGGACCCCAGATGCTTGAAAAACGCTAAACCCTAAACCCTAAACCCAAATGCTTGAAAAACGCTCAACCCTAAACCCTAAACCCTGCAGCCGATAAAGGTTCCCCGCCGTCCAGCGCCGGGGAAGCCAGCGTACGACCCGAACATGTACACTCCACCTCCGTGCCTCACCTTAAAGACGACATGAAACCCAAAAGGGGTTTAAGGTTCATATGCCATGTAGGGGTTCATAGGATTAGGGAATAGGGCTCCTACTTCACCTTAAGCGACCTAAACCCTAGATTTTTGGAGGTTCTGACTATAAACCCTAATAGGGCAGTGGCTACCAAAACCCCTCAAGTGCCCTGTCACGGAGCCCTTATGGTCCTTAATAGTGGGTATGTAGGGCATGTTAGACGGTAGTTGGGGGGTCTAGGTAGGGTTTCGGGCTTGGGGTAACGACTTGTTGCTCAAAGGTTCTGAAAATGCGTACCATCTGCCTGTTCAGAGCACAGGTCCAGAGACTCACGATGCGTTACAATAGGACTTTGGTAGGGAAGTGTTGAGTTTAGAATTTCGCTATGCTAAACACTAAACCCCTAAACCCTAATCCCGAAACAGCTTATGGACTTGAGCTCCTAGACTCAAAGTGGTATCGCCTGCGGAAGCCCCAAAATGACAAGTTCAAGGCAGTTTAGCATTCAGGTTTAGGGGTTTAGGCCCTAGCTATATTAGGGTTTAGGGTCCGTGCAGTTGTAAAGCCTCACATCCTAACAGAGGGGGCTGACTACTTGCTTATGCTATTTCTTAGGGTTTCGTGATATACGTGTTCTAATACACCCCCCGCCACTCCGTTCAACAAAGAAGGAGTCCAATCATCAAGGCCCTTATGTTCAACCCCCAGGGTGGCCCCTATTAGGGTAGCCCTATTATCAAAACTCGCCTTAAAAGAACCCTTGAAAGTAGCGGGGTCGCCATGTTAGCGGCTTACACCTCAAGGCTCACGATCCCCAGGGTTTATAGTGAACCCCAGAAAGTTGGAACATAGATTTAGGATGATTCTTGCTGGGATTCCCTATGCTTTCCTTTACGGGCACCAGGATAATGATGTTCCAACTTTCTGGCTTCTACTGTGGGTTTAGGGGTTCAGGGTGTCGCTTTTGGAGATCAGGGCTTTCCAGATTTTGTGGCGCATGGTGTGAGGCTTGTAATATAGGGGCCTACATAGTTACTTATACTATTTTGAGGTTTCCTTATTATAACCATAGTATAAGGGGCCCCAAATCCCGATTCTAATTATTAAGGCCCCTATATTCCTAATCCCCTATAGATCCCTTATAGAACCCTTTAAAGGACCCTTTAAAGGAACCCTATTCTAATTAATTTAAGGCCCCCATAGTAAGGATTTTGCGTTCTGACTCAGGCTTGGGATCTTGGGGGGTTCGGTTTAGGACTTTTGGGAGGCTCAGGAGGGTTTGAGGTTTAGGGCTTAGGGTTTAGGGTTTTAGGGTTTAGGGTTTGGGGTTGAGGTTTAAAGGTTGTAACCCAAAGGGTCCAACGAACCTACCCAAAGGCCCCAAAGTAGTTCCTTCTGGGGGTTCATATTTAGAATTCTAAAAGGTAAATTCGGGAATCCCAAAAAGGAACTAATCTGGGGCCTTTGGGTAGATAGTAGAATGCAGGGTTTCTATAATTGGAATTGTTAATATGAGTTGGGTAAGCATCCTCCATAACTGTACCTATGACCCTTTAGGTAAGGATTTAGAGTTCAGGGCTTGGCATTTGGGGGTCAGGTTTTGAAGATCAATCGTTTATAGGGCCTACCTTAACCCCAAATAACCTAAGAACCTACCTTTTTACTGGCTTATATAAGGAAATCATACTAAGGAACCCGAAAAAGCTAGGTTTCTTAGGGTCCAAGTAAGGCTAAGGTTTCACACTTGTGAGACCATGGCCGTGCCTTGTAAAAAAGCAAGCGTAAGACCTTGAACCCACCCAGAGATCCCAACACCCCTTAATTCAGGAATAGACCTTGGGGGCTTTATATTATGGTTGAAGGTATATTCCGCAATTAAGGTGTAATTATTGGGATCTCAAGGCAATTTGGTGCTTCGGGGTTGGTTTTCTTTTGTGCTTTGGGGGATGTCCGGGGAGTGGCTCGGTCGCCGGGCTTGGGTTTAGGGCTTAGGGTTTAGGGTTTGAGTTTATAGGGTTTATTGGGTTTATAGCGCATATAGGGCTTTAGGGCTTTTAGGGTTTAGGGTTTAGGTGGCGGCTTTGGATGTATGGAGCCCCGACCCAAGGGTCCAAAGGACCCAGTAATTAGTACTTGGGTTTAGGGTAGTAGTTATGTAGGTTCCTATTTGGGAGAGTATATAATCATTAGGTCCTTGCACCCTTGGGACCCGACCCTAAACCCTAAAAGTCAATCACATCAAAGTTGCTGGGATCAAGGAGTCTGGGATGCTCTGGCTTCTGGCTGTGGGTGTTGGGCAACGCATTTAATGCTTGACATATAAGTATGACCCCAAGGGTCCAAGTACCCAATAATCACATACTCTCCAAAACCCTAACCTACATAAACCGAGTACCTAATTATTGGGTCCTTTGGACCCTTGGGGTAAACTAACCGAACTCTTCATCGGTTGATACTTCAGGGGACCCTTAAGGGGGGTAGGGGGAGGGGGGTAGGGGTCTGTAATGCCCATAATAAGGACCTAATAAGGCTTATTGTTGGAAGTATAGTCCCCTACCCCCTCCCCCCTACCCCCTCCCCCCTACCCCCCTAAGGGTCCCTATGAAGAATTCGAACTGCCTTGATTAGTCGCGATGTCGCACTGCGCCTTCCTCCCTGCAACACACCCTAAGCAAAAATAACTGAGGACCCGAAGGCAGCCAGTGGTCCCTGGCGCAGGGTACCACGGCCATCGCACTATCAGGCAACTTGTTTCTTCACTCGCCACTGTTTGTATAGTGTTTTGGTTAATGTTGGGCACTGAATAGGATGCCCCCCAAACAAATGTATGTATCCCGAGTAAGTGCTTGTCCGAGGCGAGATCGCAAAGACATTCTAGGCAATAGATGCGTGAAAAACAGAATGCCGGCCGAAACAACTGTCCGTAAATGTTTACATTCAGAGCACATCCCGCCGGCTTATAAGCAGGCCGGAGAGGTTTTCTAAAAATGCCGGGCCCCGAATTAATCACTCTGCGACCTTTGCCAAGACAATGGCGGAAATCCTGTAACAAACAACCGTGGTGCCCAAAAAGGAGGAAGTACAGATCGATAGAGACTTTCAAGGTAAAGATAAATGAACGCTCTAGTCCTAGCGGAGTTCCGTTCAGGGTTCACAGGTTTGCGCCTGGGCTGTAGACTTGGTGTATGCGCCTTGGCTTAGGTGGTGATGGGATGTCATCCTACAGCATGTCAACCAGGAGACCAGAGTTGTTTTGTGGGAACGACCCTTTGGATGCCAAACCCTCCTCCCTCAACCCTAAACCCTAAATCCTCAACCCTAAACCACCCTTTGGGTATGACATGATGGCATCTGGTCATAGGGGTCGGCCTTATGGGCCTGTAAGGTGAGGGTTTCAAGCAAAGGGTCACGAAACTCAAGTCGTAAACAAACATTACAATCATTACAAGTATCCCAGCTGCGGGGTACCATGGTTATGGCCCTAAACCCTAAACTATTAATTGGTAGGCTTGGAAGAGGACTCCCGGCCATGATCCCGAATGGCCTACACCCGAGCACGATCATCTGCACGCCTTCACCTAATATAGCGGCCTTCATAATTAGAATAGGGCTTGGGGTTTTCTTCTACTATAGTTATAATAAGGAGCCCCCAAAACCCTATTCTAATGATTAATGCCCCCACATTATGCAAAACACCGGACAGCAAATCTTGATGTCAAATTACACTTTCAACCCCTAAACCCCTAAACCCTAAACCCCTGAAACCTAAACACAGTGCTGCTCCTCAAGCCTACGGGAGGCCTCTAGCCACGAAGACTGATGAGCAGAAGCTGGAAGAGGCACGCAAGCGTTTACTATAGGGGCCTTGCTACCCAAAGGCCCCAAAGTAGTTCCTTTTTGGGATTACCTTATAGAATTCTAAATATGAACCCCCAAAAGGAACTACTTTGGGGCCTTTGGGTAATTACCAATGCTAATTGTTTATTGGGGGGGGTCCTTATTATATTTATAGTATAATGGGCCCCCAAAACCTATTCTAATTATTAAGGCCCGTATAGTACGGTGTATGTAGGGTTGTATGGTTCACTTTTTAAAGTGGGATCCGTTTATGGACTTTTGCTGTCATTATAGTGCTTGATAGGGTTTTACATGTTCTCGGTTGAGGTTCTATGGGATTCCTATTCGATAGGTTTTGAAGGGAGCTTTTTTCAGGTTTTCTGGTGTCTTCATGGGGCTTTGAGGGTCCAGAGAATTCGGGTCGCAAAGGGTGGATTCGGGGTTAAGGTCGGGCTTAGCGGCCTTTGGGGGTTTAGGTACTCCCGTGGGTGAACCTGCTCTAGGGTCCCATTAGGCATTTTGGGTTTATAGGGTTGACCCAAAGGCCCCAAAGTAGTTCCTTTTTGGGATTACCTTATAGAATTCTAAATATGAACCCCCAAAAGGAACTACTTTGGGGCCTTTGGGTAGGGCATCGGACAGATCTTGGGCGGCTTGTGCATAGGGTGGGCGAGGGGTAGCAGGCAACACTGACATCTGATCCTGAGTTCCAAGCCCGAAGCCTCAAGCAGCGAACCTTAATCCGCAAACGGTAATGCTAATCCTGAACACGCCTAAGCCTTAAATCCTAAACCCAGGCCCCTGTTCCTCTATAATTACTCTGAACCTTGAACCCGGAGCCATAAACCGCAACCCCAGCGTTTACCTCCACCCCTGTGTGTTCCGCACTCGTCAGGCAGCCGTCCCTGATGGCGCCAACGAGAAGGCGTCCTCGGACCACTCGACTCTTAGGATCCTTTAATTAAGGCATACATACTCCTTAAAGCATATTGAACACACGTTCAGAGTGTATGGCATGTTCCTTAATGATGGGATATTGGAAGATCTGGATACTCGACGCTGAGGTTTTGGGGCTCATAGTTCAGTGGAGTTCCTTTACGGGTTTGGTTTGAGGGGCTTTTTAAGGGTTCAACTAACGGTTCTATACTGTAAGGGTAGTATGAGGTGTGGCAAGGGATTTTTCAGGGTTACTGTTGATAGAAGGGTGGGGTTCAAAAGATTTAGCAATAGGGTTTCGAGGGTTTAGTCCTTAGAAGGTTTACGGTTAAAAGTTTAGGGCTGAGGTTAGAAGTTTATGTTCCAGGGTTTACCGGTTTAGGGCTGCTGGTAGGGTTCGTTTACGGGTCATTTTGAGGGTGCTTGCGGATTCTCGTTCTAGAAGGGTGACTGTCAGCGGTTTAGGGTTTGCCAGTGTAGGGTTTATGTCATGTGGTTCGGGGCTGTTAGGGCTTAAGCATTGACTACCAAGACCGCTTTTTTGTAGGCTTCCTGTAAATCCATATTAGGGTCAACAACCAAGACCCCGCATCTGCCCCCCATTAAACCCCAGATACATACAATTTGCAACCACATAATTCGGTCTAAGGGTACAGAGAGGGTCCTGGAACCAGAGCCTACAAGAAGGTAGGTTCTGGTGGCTAAGAGTAACCCAAACGGTCCATGTACCCAAAGAATATATGCTTTGGCCCCGAAGTACCTACACAGGGACTACTTAAAGGCCAAGGTATATACTATGTTTGGGTTCATGGACCCTGAGGGTGGGTAGTATATCCTGCTATTGGACCAAACCTGCATCTTTGGCTTGAGCTTGGCATCCAAAACCCAACAGCTTGAACCTCCCACGGACACCGAAACCATACAGCCCTAGAGTCGTAGAGTAGCTTGGAGTAGTGTTTACCCCTAAACCCTAAACCCCTAAACCCCTAAATCCCTAAACCCCTGAACCCCTAAAAGCCTAAACCCGAAACCCTAAACCCTAGGGCGTGGAGGCTGTCGTGTTGAGGGCTTAGAAGCTTTTTGGACGCCAGCCTTGGCAGGGTCATTGGGCGTAACATACGGGCCTTAATAATTCGAATATGGTTTTGGGGCCCATTGTACTTATAAATATACTAAGGAACCCTAAGAATAATATGGGTAATTAGGCTTCTGTATTAGGGTTTAGGGTTTGGTCGAGTTTAGAGGGCTTAGAGTATAGGGGTTAGGGTGTTGAGAGCGTAGGGTTTCGCGTGTTTTCTTGGGTTCACGGAACTTCGCTCCTCTAACCCAAAAACTATACGGTTTAGGGTTTAAGGTTTAGGGTTTAGGGGTTTCGAGTTTAGGGTTTAGGGTATACTGTCCCTACTGCTTGAAGCACGACCCCTAAAACCCAAGAGACCTCGCACTTAATGCTCAAAGAAGCCCTTAAGGCTCAACCCGAAGCTGGAATCGCTGAACCTAAACCCCGGTGGACCAAACTACCGTAAACCCTAAACCCTAAACTTTAACCCTAAATCCAAAGCTCATGAAGCAACGACTTCTTCCCTCCGAGAGCTTCAGCTAAGCATTTCGGAATTGCTGTTGGGATGTGGGTGTAGTGGAGTCATGGTTGAGGGTCATCTCAGAGATGAAGATTCTAGTGAAGAGCTTAGCCCCTCAACCTTGCGACATCGAGTCTTGATAATTAAGCCTGCATTCCATGAGCGCTCCTTAAATCGCAGGGTGCCCTTTGCATTTTCGAAGTAAGTAAATTCCACATGCACTGACAAAACAGGGATGTACAAAACCCGGAGCCCGAAGCCTGAAACCCCAACTGCTAAAAACTGCAGAGAGCTTGTGGCAACAAAGGGCTCTTCTTCATATTTCCAAAAGGTGGACAAGCTGATGGACAAGCTCAACCGCCTGGTCGGTTTGACGAAGGTGCTGCAAGCGCTTATCTTACCTTTGGTTAGTAGGGAATGGAGGAATGGGGTACAATAATATCTACTATTACTACCATTCTTCCACTCCCTACTAACCAAAGGTAGGTTATGAAGTGTTTTGTCTTGTTTGCAGGTTTGGGTGCGGGTTCTATTTGGTCGTGAGTTTCCGGCCTCAGGACTTTCCCGGACCAGGAATGAGACCAAAACCTTAAAGACACCCCAGGCTCTGAATCCAAGACCCTCTCTCCTAGAAGCCTATCTTTGGGCTCTAAACAAATCACCGTCTATCTCCCTACCTACTGTATCTATCGATCGATCGATCGATCTGTCTATTTGGCTCTCTTTCTTTCCACCCATCTACCTAATTACCTCGCTACCTACCTATCTACCTACCTAGCGCTCGACGCATCTGTCTATCTGCCTACATATGTATCTGTCTGTCATCAAACTGTATAGTCTATCCACCTATTCTATATGCGTGTCGATCCGTCAATCTATCTGTCTATCTACCTAACGATCTGGTCTATCTGTCTATCGTTCGTTCTATCTCTCTATCTGTCTCTATATCCGTCTGTCAACCTACCTACCTATCTATCTGTCTATCGATTTGTCTATCTATCGATCTGTCTGTCTATCGATCTGTCTATCTATCGGTCTATCTGTCTGTCTCTGTCTGTCTCTGTCAGTGTCTGCGTCTGTGTCTGTCTGTCTGTCTGTCTGTCTGTCCGTCTGTCTGTCTGTCTGTCTGTCTCTGTCTGTCTGTGTCTGTCTGTGTCTGTCTGTGTCTGTCTGTGTCTGTCTGTGTCTGTCTGTGTCTGTCTGTGTCTGTCTGTCTGTGTCTGCCTGTGTCTGCCTGTGTCTGCCTGTGTCTGCCTGTGTCTGCCTGTGTCTGCCTGTGTCTGTCTGCCTGTCTCTCTGTCTGTCTGTTTGTCTGTCTGTGTCTGTGTCTGTCTGTGTCTGTCTGTGTCTGTCTGTGTCTGTCTCTGTCCGTCTCTGTCTGTCTCTGTCTGTCTGTCTGTCTGTCCGTCGCTCTGTCTGTCTGTCTATCTGCCTGCCCGCCTGCCTGCCTGCCTGTCTGTCTGTGTGTCTGTCTGTCTGTGTCTGTCTGTCTGTGTCCGGCTGGCTGGCTGGCTGGCTGTCACTTGCAGTGTAGTAACACAACAACTGCATCTGAACTGCCTTCGAAGTGCGGCTCAAGGATTGGGTTGTTTCGCGCCTGAGAGTTTTTGAGGTCTTCGAGTTTGTGCATCATGATTTAGGGTGTAGTAGGGTTCAGGGCTGAGGAGGTTCGGTTCTAGGGGTCGTGGAGTTTCATAATTTTGGGGGGTCTGGGGTCAAAGTTTGAAGCTGTCGAGTTTGAGGGTACGCACCGCGGAGGCGTAGACGCAACCTGGGGGGGGGGGGGNGGGGGGGGGGGGGATAGACACCCCAGTGTTTGCTTCAGTGGCTTTAGCCGCCTGAGACTTGAGATTGCGGCCTTCCACCTTCTAGAGCCACGGCGAGTTCCAAACTATTCAAACTCAACTCTTACAATCGCAATTCTGCAACCATGCACCCTTTGAAGCTCGAGTACTTGCCGTCATAGTCATAGCCATGCACCCTAAAAACCCTAAACCCTAAACCTTAAGCCCTAATCTCTAAACGATAAACCCTAAACTCTACACCCTAAACCCTAAGCCTTAAGCTCTAGGCCCTAAACTCCCATATTCTATCCTGACAGGCCAAGGAACCCTCATACCTTAAAGCTCTACAGCCTTTGTAGCCCAGATCGAACCATGAAAGGACCCGTATAGAAACCTTGTAGAACCTGTAAACCCTAAACCCTGAACCGGATCGAAACCATGTAGAACCATCATAGAACTCCCGACAGGTCAAGGCAGGTATGGCGGAGCTGAGAGCAATGGTGGAGTTTGACCTCTGGTGCCATGGTCCCTGTAGGGTTTAGTCAAAGTTTAGTCCTAAGTTTAGGGCTTTAGGGTTTAGGGTGTAGGGTTAGTTTTAAGGTATGGGGGGGGTGTTAGGGGTGAGGGCAGGGCTAGTAGGTTTTTTATCCTAAGTGTAGGGCTGTATGGTTTAGGCTTTACGGTTTAGGCTTTAGGGCTTTACGGTTTAGGCTTTAGGGCTTTATGGTTTAGGGCTTAGGGTTTAGGGTGTTGGGTAAGTCCTAGGTATGGGTGGGGGGGGGGGGGTTCTCAGAGCTCAGGGCTTAGGGCGGGGCTAGTAGGTTTCTACACAGGTACTACACTGGGATTTTTGTGCTAGTGTTCAAGGGCTATAAAGAGGCGTTCATAAGTGCCGAGGCTAGGGGTAGGACATCGGCATTGAAGAGCCTTTGAAACTTTGAAATGCGGGAGTTTAAGCCTAAACCCTGAATTAAACCCTATAAACCCTGAACCCCAAATCTCCTGAACCCTAAACCCTAATCCCTTAAGCCCCTAATCCCCAATCCCTTAAACCCCTATTCCCCTCAAAACCCTAAACCCTTTAAAGCCTTGGCCAAGCTCCAGGCGCAAGAAGCTGCTCCCCGATGCCAAGTCCCTCATGGGCCAGTCCTTCCACATGCAGTTCCTGGGAAATCCAGGCACTCGAAGCGGGTTTAGGGTAACTTAAGGCTCTACATAGCCCACCGTAGGTACTATCCGTTTATAGACTTTAGACCCCGAAGTAGGTACTATTTACATACTTGGAGTTTTTTGGCCTGTCTTCAGGTGGCCTGAATGTGCACTCGAAGCCCCATTAAACCCCCCCCCCATTTCATGCCCGGCTATTGCGGGCTGTATGGTGGCCGTCATGTTCACAGCCACAGAAAAATCTAGCTTTATCTAGCTCCCGTGCTCGTTTGATGGCTGTGAAGAAAACGGCTTGCACTGTGATAACAAAAGCCACCTAAGACCATTGAACCTAAATCCCTGAACCCTAAACTCGACACCGTCACGTCGAAGGCTGGTATCACGTGAGCAGTCTTGGGATTTCGACTCGGATCCGTTGTCCAGGGCATCGGGCTTCACCTTTGGGGTCAAGGGGTTCAGGGTTTGGGGATAGAGTTTGGGAACTTGGCTTTAGGGTTTAGGGATAGAGTTTGGGAACTTGGGTGTGGGTTTACATTGGGTTAAGTGCCTTGATGGGATCTGCACCAAGCTCTAGTTGAATGCTCTTAACCCTGCCTACAAGTCCTCCAGACCCTGCAATTCAGGACACGGGGATTTGGGAGGGTTCAACGGGCCGACGGCAGGCACTGGAAAGACCGTCGTCGCCCGTATCGTCGGTGAGCTTCTGGTGGAGATGGGGGTCATCCAGAAGGTGGGCTTCTGCAGAATTAGCAAGAGCGTGCCCGCATAGTCCCTGTACAGATCAGTTTACTATCCTCACATTACGCCCCTGAAAGTGACTATCGTCAACTTCACGATCGTGCAGAGCTGGCTAAAGAATTGATTTGTAATAGTGTCCCAGAGACATACGTACATACTTGCTTGCTTACATACAGACATACACCGTGCAATATACCCACCTGCATCACAGAAAGACGTCCCCTTTTCTTCTGAGCGGAACTGTAAAGACACTGTTGCAGAGTATTGACCCAGGGGCTCCAAACGGCCTGAAGAAGCTTGACTTTCAATGCAGTAGAGCCCTATGCTTTTAGGGTTTCCGGTATAGGGTTGTGACTTCCAAGCCTGCTCGACAGCAGATCATGGACACCGGCAGCCAAGCAGATCTGGTCCCCCTTCCTGCAATCTTACAAACCCTATAACCTGTTCCTATACTGATCCGCTCTCTCTCTCTATATATATATATATATATATACACACATATACATATACATATACATACACATATACATATACATATACATATACATATCCATATGCATATACATATACATATCCATATATGCATATACATATATACATATACATATACATATATACATATACATATACATATACATATACATATATATATACATATGCATATACATGTACATATACAGATATAGATATACATATACATATACATAGAGGTTCAAGTCTATGTACTTTTACTCTACCCGTGCACGCATGTATGTATGTATGTATCTATGCATGTATGTATCTATGTATGTATGCATGTATGTATGTATGTATGTATGTGTGTATGTATGTACTACATGCCACGCCCTCAACCTCCTGTTTCAGGAAGGCGACGACGTCGTCTTCAATGAGGTGTCGCGAGCGGACCTGGTCGCAGAGTACAAGGGCCAGACAGCCCCAAAGGCCGATCCCCTACTTTTTGATGAATTTGGGGTTTAGGATTTAGGGTTTGGGGTTTAGGGTTTGGGGTTTAGGGTTTGGGGTTTAGGGTTTGGGGTTTAGGGTTTGGGGTTTGGGGTTTAGGGTTTGGGGTTTAGGGTTTAGGGTTTGGGTTTTTGGGTTGGGGAGGGGGGGGGAGGCCAGAAGTGTGTCTTGCAGCATGTAGGGTACCATGAATTTCTCGGGCTGTTGCGGTGGATTTCAGCTGCTTGGAGTTTCAATTCGCCCGGATGACTACTATAGGGGCTGCAAAAATGTATATATTGCCTATACTAGTTTTGGGGTTCCTTATTATACTTATAGGTACTTATAGTATAGTGGGCACCAAAAACCTTAATTATTCTAATTATTAAGGCGCCTATATTCTACGGAAGACAAGATCCCGAAGAAACGGATCGCTCGGGATTGTTTGAGGTCCTCGGTTTCAAATCAAGTGCCGAAGGCCGCTCGCACTTGATATAAAGGCCAAATTAATAATACATACCATTCCTTTAGGCTCCTTGCTACAGTAGTACTATATACAGGAGCCCCAAATTCTAATTATTAAGGCCCCTACATTGCCCGTTTGGGAGGTGATTGGTGCAGTCGAGAAGGCGATCGGCGGCGTCCTCTTCGTCGATGAAGCCTACTCCCTGAAGAAGGAGCTGAGCTGCCGTAATATAGGGGCCTAAATAATTACCAATACTATCTTGCGGTTCCTTATTCTGAATACAGCTGTTCTAATCATTAAGGCCCCTATATCATGTTATTATTTGGTCTTCACGTAGATAAAGCACCGGCGCATACAACTTTACAGGGACCATACCGGAATACTAAATTACGAACTACTACCGGGGCGGAGACTTCCAAAATTTGCAGGCTTAGGAGTCATCCTGAGCAACCCTAAACCCTAAACTCCTAATTAAACCCAAAGCCCTCAACTCTGTGGTTGTTCTCTGCCGTGCTTCTTCCTGATAGGCTGTTCTTTTAGGGTTTGGGGGTTGGGGATTTAGGGTTCCGCTCGATCAGACTCGACTACACTAAAGGGTTCTGGGATTTCTGGAGTTGCTGGAGGAAAGAGATTCCCAAAGTAGACCATAAGGGTTTAGAGTATACGGTGTAGGGTAAGTGGACTGTAAGCCTTGCTAAGCTCGAATTAAGCCTTGAACCATACACGACCAATGCTAGCCGGAAAGTTCAATTTGAGTCACGGTTCCGTGTCGCTGGCATTTTGTGAACGTGAAGGGTTTTATGAGCTTGGGTGCTCAACAAATCAAGTTAAGGGTTCCGCAAGAAGCTACACGGGCACCAATGGCTGCAGAGTCTGAACTATGGCCTAATTCAGGTGGATCTTTGCTTGAATCAGTCGCTTGTGTTGACCTGGAGAGGGATTGCCCATGCACTACACTAATAGGCAGCGAGCGCGTTGTTGTTACACAATTTGCGTGTCAATTTCTCCCTGACGGCTGCCTGGAGGGTAAGGACGCCTTCGGACAGGAAGCAGTCGACACTTTGATCAAGGAGATCGAGGACAAGAGAGACAAGGCCAAAATAAACCAGCCCTCAACGCTAAGCCTCTTAGCCTGAGCCAACGAGAATGTTAGTGGTGATTCTATATTCGGAATTGTGAAATAGATAATGCAACCGTAATATTTGATGTTTCAGCCTGGTACAAACATCCTTTAAACCCCACCTAACACCCTCAAGAAGCCCCAAGGTTAATGTTTCATATCCAAAGTTGCGGGACAAGCCCTGATAATTTCAACTTGGACCCGTCTGGTGAACCCGGAACACCAAGTCTCACACCCAGACCTGCTGGATTGTAAAGCCCTAAAGCCTACCCTGAACCCCCTAAGTCCCAAACCCCAAACCTTTGCATGGGCAGGTCATCGCCATTTTCGCAGGCTCGGTTCAGAGCTGCATTTCTCCGCATGCTTGCATGAATGGGTTTGGGGTCTATACATCCCCGGGCCGAAAGTTTTGAGCTACCGGGCCTTTCATCATGTTACAGACTCTTGCGGAGTAGCCGAGTGCTTCAAAGTAACGAGTTCTCTACGCAGGCCAGCGGAGGAATTTACTTCGCCGATTTGTAAATATATATGGTACTTTTTCATCGCAGAAAAAGCCCCAAGGCTCGCTTGTGACAGGGGTCTAGCGGGAAGAGGGTGGGGGGCATGTGTCAACCTCACTGTTGAAGCCAGTGGGTCGAAATATCGGCCCGGCTCAGTGAGGTCTTGGGTGGGATTTGAAAAATCTGGGGTTCAGAATTGAAGGTTTGGGGTGTAGAATTTGGGGCTGAGGGTTTAGGGTGCAGTACAAGGGTCAGGACTCAAGCCGTTTAACCTATGGCCGAAAACCTAAACTTGGGAAGGCTACGACAAGGAGATGGAGACCTTCTTCGAAGCGAATCCCGGGTTCAAGTCTCGAGTGCCTTTCAAGCGCCTTGACTGAGGGCTTGGGGTCTAGGTTTCAGGGTTTGGAGTTTAGGCTTCAGGGTTTGGAGTTTAGGCTTTAGGGTCTGGAGTTTAGGTTTCAGCGTTTGGAGTTGAGGCTTTAGGGTTTGCGGTTTAGGTTTCAGGGTTTGGAGTTTAGGCTTCAGGGTCTGGAGTTTAGGCTTTAGGGTCTGGAGTTTAGGTTTCAGCGTTTGGAGTTTAGGCTTTAGGGTTTGGAGTTTAGGTCTCAGGGTTTGGAGTTTAGGCTTTAGGAATTGGGGTTTAGAGTTTTGGGGTGTAGCGATTCGAGGGTTTCTAATGCCGTTTAGGGCTTCATGGGCTTTGAGGGCTCGTCGGGTTGTTGTGGGGTTGTCGGGGGGCCTTTTAGGGGTTTAGGGTTTAGGGGTTTAGGGTTTAGGGTTTATAGGGTTTATATAGGGTATTTACGGCTTCTAGGGTGTTTAGCAGTTTAGCGCATGAAACTCCAAGCTCTAAGCCCTAAACTCAGACTCAGACCTTGGGCGCCATCAGAAACAAAGCCTGAATCCCGGCAGCGTCGACGGCATGCCCATTGTTTAATTTTTGGGGATTAGGGTTTTGGAATTTATGGTTTATATAACCTCGAAATAACCCCTAAACCCTGTAATAGCGGTTTACATTCCCAGGTTCTTCTTTGAGGATTACAAGTGCCACGAGCTGAACCAGATCTCGGGCATTTTCATGGAGGACAAGGCATGCCGTCGGCAGCGATGTTAAGGGGTTTAGGGTTTTTTGGTACCTGTTAGGGCTTGTTGAGTTCAAGGTTTCGCGTTTAGGGCTTGTTGGCATTTATCGGGTTCAAGGTTTACACGCTTTAATTAGGGCCTACAGAACCCTAAACCTTAAATCCACCCTAAACCCCTAAACCCCTAAACCCTAAGCCACGATCTTCACCTTGGCAGTTTGCCCACCTCCGAATCCCAACAAGTCTAAGGGTTGGAGTTTAGGGTATAGGAGTTTAGGGCTCAGGGTTTGTAAGTTGAGGGTGTAGGGGCAATTGCCCAGCCAGCGTGGAATTTGCTGTACAGCTGTAGGGTTCAGCGGCTCGAGTGTTGAGCTCCTACTCAATAACTTCGGTGAGGTAGCAGGAATATGTTCAGAGCGATGCCGAACCGTGTTTAGCTTTAGGCTGATGACCCTGTTCCTGATTCTGGCCATGGTCATTACCTTCAAGACGGAAACGAAGGTGAGCATCCAGAACCAGACTATGTTGTTGCCGGTGGTGCGGATCGATTATGCTGCTACCTGGTGATTCCCTGAGCTGACCTTCTACAATAGCAGAATCATGAAATTTCCGTTCTTGTCATTGTGGGCATCACCCGTCGTGAATCGTGATTCATAGACTATCGTCGTCAACTCCTCGGTCCCCCCCCCCCCACCCGGCCCTCCCCCCCAAAAAAAATTAGCCAGCACGCTCGTCGTCATCATCATCTGTCTGGTTCTGTGTAGGGAAGGGGGGAACGGACTATGGAGACTATTATGGGGGGAATATAATATAGACTATAATATAGGGACTACCATAGGGATCCCTTCCCCCATTCCCTACTAAGCACCGGGGACTCTTGCTTGCATTCATTGTACAGTCCCACAGACGCGAAAGAGACAGTCGCGGCAGGGCTTCAGTGCCTCCGACGACGCCAAGCTCTGGCCGCTCGGCTGCACAGAGAAGCCCCGACCTGAAGGTGTGTTACCCAAAGGCCCCAAAGTAGTTCCTTTTTGGGATTACCTTATAGAATTCTAAATATGAACCCCCAAAAGGAACTACTTTGGGGCCTTTGGCTAGCGTGTGGGTGTAATAACGATGTTTTTTTTTGTAGGAGTGTATTGGGTCTGGGCTAGGGAGAAGAAATCAGATGGAACGCTAGTGACAGTAACGTGTAGAAATACTCGAGCCCTAACAACGCGAAGACGCAACAGCAAGAAATGGCATGGACATCCCAGTGTTGAAAACCGTCGCCCCCGGTGCCCATGTCCTCCCGAACACTGGGCACGATAGCTACCTGAAGGGGCAAGGGACTTAGTAAGCGGTTATGAGTAGAGTTATAAGTGCTAAATGGAGTTACCTGAATTATAACCCTACTTATAACCAACTTACTAAGTCCCCTGCCACTTCAAGTAGTGATTAGGATGGCAACTGTAGGAGCCGAACAGGACCACCTAAACTTTAGAATCCTATACTCTTGTGATACAAAGGCCTCTAAGGCTCTACCCAAAGGCTCCAAAGTAGTTCCTCTTGGGGGTTCATATTTAGACTTCAATAAGGTAATCCCCAAAAGGAACTACTTTGGGGCCTTTGGGTAAGGGGGTCTCCAGAAACTCTTGAATTCCCTTCATGCTTTGCACAGAGCCTGGAACGTTTTTGGTGGAGTTCTGAGATCATGATATTTATGTATAGTCCTCAGGGCCATTCATAATAATGCCTTAAGCCCGATAGCCTATACCCCAAACCTCTAACAAACTCTTAATGCCTTAATCCTATAAAGCCCTATTCCCTGAAGCTGCCCCACTCCACAACACCCTACACCCTAAGATCCTAAACCCTAACCCCTACCCTATCCCACATCCCCGTGACCCTAAACCCTACACCTCCCGCTCCGCAAAGGCTTAACCGAACGATCAAGTTTGCAACGGGCTGTTGCGAGGAGCAGATCTCAGCTTCCCAGGGCTTGGGGTGGAGTGTTTACTTAGGGCGTAGCATGTACATATATATATATATGTATACACGGATGTATACTTACATGTACCTAGTTTTCGGACTTTGCGAGATTTTTGCCTTTACTATTCAATGAATATAAATTTGTCCATGGGCTCCATGTACCCGTTATTTGGATTTTGTATGATTTGGTATTGGGTCATTTTTGGGCTTTTATGGTATTCACATGATGGTCAATTGCACGTAGATAGTATGTACGTTGCCCTGAAAAGGCTTGGTACATGGGCACATGGACCCTGTAAAACCCTAGACCCTAAACCCTGAAAAGGTTGGAAAGTGTTGCTACGTAGGCGCACGGACCCTGTAAAGCCTTCGTGCGAGCTGAAAAAGCCGTGTAAATACCATTCCTATAGGGCCCTAAATAATTACCAATACTATGTTGGGGGGGTTCCTTATTACAATATGTATAGTATCATGGACCCCAAAACCCTATTCTAATTATGAAGGCCCCTATAGTAAATACGATTATCTGACCTCTCAGGCCACCATTAACGACATGTCTACGGTTTAGGTTTTGGGGTTTGGGCTTTGGGTTTAGGGCTTTGGGTTTCGGGTTTTTATATTTTCCCTTATGGGGCTTAAGAGGATCTTATTTACTACTTTTTCAAATAGCTTTTTAGTAGAAGCCAGAAAGTTGGAACATCATTCTCCTCATGCCCTTAAGGAAAATTATAAGGGATCCTAGCACGAATCCTCCTAAAGCCATGTTCCAACTTTCTGGCTTCTACTGTAAAAGCCCCACCTAGAAACATCCTGGCTGAGGCTGGCGCCGATAATCACCAAGGAGACGATGAGTCACATCAGAGCTGCAAGTCGCCCCTGGGCTCCAGCTTTGCTGTAAAGGGTTGGGGTTAAGAGTTTAGGGTCTTGGGTTTCGGGGTTTAGGGTTAGGGGTTTAGGTGTTTAGGGTTTAGAGTTTAGGGTCTTGGGTTTCGGGGTTTAGGGTTAGGGGTTTAGGTGTTTAGGGTTTAGAGTTTAGGGTCTTGGGTTTCGGGGTTTAGGGTTAGGGGTTTAGGGGTTTAGGGTTTAGAGTTTAGGGTCTTGGGTTTCGGGGTTTAGGGTTACTGGTTTAGGGGTTTAGGGTTTAGAGTTTAGGGTCTTGGGTTTCGGGGTTTAGGGTTACGGGTTTAGGGGTTTAGGGTTTATGGTTTCGGAGTTTAGGGTTTCGGGGTTTAGGGTTACGGGTTTAGGGGTTTAGGGTTTAGGGTTTCGGGGTTTAGGGTTAGAGGTTTAGGGGGTTAGGGAGGTTGACATAGGGTCCAGACCGTCAGGGGCTGACGATGCTTGCGGTGGGTGAGATGGCACAGACAGAGCCTGCTGAGCGCTTTGGGTCCATGTGCCTATATAGCATGTAGTTTCTTTGGGCTTGTAGGGTTTCCTGTGAGGTATCGCCAGTCCGGTGTACATACTTATCCCTGGGGATCAAAATAGGCCAAAAGCCTTACATACATAGTATGGTCTTTGGGCCCAAAATCCTTAACATATGAGTCCCCAGAGCCCTGGCTAGGGAATGTTATGGAGTTACGTGGGCCCTAAGTAAGGATGAAACCAAAGCTTGGAACCCCGCACGACTCGAACTCGTGGACTTCTCTGAAGTCGAGACTACCCAAAGGCCCCAAAGTAGTTCCTTTTGGGGGTTCATATTTAGAATTCTATAAGGCAATCCCAAAAAGGAACTACTTTGGGGCCTTTGGGTATTGATGCAGGGCCAGGCGACGTCGAAACTCCAATTGGTGTCGAGTAGGGTTTAGGGTTGGGGGTTGGCTCACCCTAAGGGTCCATGTACCCAAGTAGTGTATACTTTGGCCCCAATGTACCTATATAGGGAGTACTTTAAGGCCAATGTATATACTATTTAGGTACATGGACCCTTAGGGTCACATTTTCGGGTTCACAGAGCTAAGAACTATGGTGCATGACGGGTTAGGGTTAGGACCCTAGCCCCCGAACTCTGAGCCGGTTTGCAAAAAAGGCTTAAGTACCCAATAATGATACACCTCTCCCACAAAGTAGCTCTTCTATATACAAACGGATTCATAAGTTCTGTAATTCGGGCAGTGCGAGTAATAAGGGCCTTATTGACTATCTATACTATTTTGGGGGTTCCCCAGTATAACTAGAGTACAATGGGCCCCCAAACCCTGTTCGAGTTATTGAGGCCCCTATATTACAAGTAGTACCCTTATATTGTAGTATCCCTTATAGTATAGCCCTTATAGACCCCTTTAAAGGAACCCTACTCTAATGATTAAGGCTCAGGGATCGAAGCCTGGCATATGGCGAACAACTGAGGACCCGGGACGGAGGAAACGGACGCACCGTCCGCAACATTTTGGACACTCGGTCGCGGGATGAGGGTTTAAGGTTTCACTCCAAGGGTTTAGGGTTTAGTTTAGGGTGTAAGGTTTGGGGAGGCTTTAAAAAATTTAAGGTTTGCCTGTTCAGCATGTATGATATCGGTGGGTCTGGTGTCTGACTTTTGATATTTTAGAGTCTAATGCATCGTCCTCACCTGTCGAGTTGAAGGCTAGGTGCTCAGTGATTCAGAGCTTTGAGTTTAAGGTTCGGGAATTTTGAGGTTACGGGATAGACGCCCTGCACGGTGCAGGGTCCTTCGGATGTTTGGTTATGGAATCCTGATACTAACCCACGTACATAGATACATACATACATAAAGCCCGTGTTGCAACCCTCTAGAACTCTTATAATTGACAACCCTTATAGAACCCTTATGGTGACCCCTTTTTAGAAGCCGTCTGGCAACCCTTATAGTGGAATCCCATTTAACGTTTACTGCATCTGTCAGTTGCTGTTGTCGCAGTTGCATCCTGCCATCAAATGCAGGAAGCCGGATATCGGAATTTCGCGGCGCGGGTGGTTCCAACGCTCTACAAAGGCTGGTTGCCGGGTTCAGAAATCAGAATTCCCCCGACGACGTCGTGAAGAGTCCGGGTGAGCAGAGTTGTTATTGCATTGCAACATACCCCAGAAGCCCCGTTCAAATTATTCAGGCGCCTTGCTAGCTTGAGAAGGGGTGGTGGAGTCTACATCTAGCCCGAAGCCCTAACCCCACGAAGGAGAAGGACCCACCCTGAAAACCCGAAGCCCCAGACCCTACACGGGCCTGTAGATACTTTGGCCCTAAAATATCTACATAGCAAAGACCACAGCATACCCATAGGCTCCATAGCAGTTCCTTTTTGGGATTACCTTATAGGATTCTAAATATGAACCACAAAAAGGAACTACTATGGAGCCTCTAGGTATACTATTTGGGGACATGGAGCCTCACGGTGCAGTCGTCGGATAAAATCCACGGTCCCATATTCCCATCGGCGCCCAATGAGTGGCCTTGTGTGGCTTTGGGCCAGACCTAAACTGCCATAAGCCATACCCTAACCCTAAGGGTCCAAAGGACCCAAGAATTAGGGTTCCTTTAAAGGGTTCTATAGGGGGTTTAGAGGATGTTAGTTGGGGATTTTAAGGGTCCAAAGGATTATTGGGTACTCGGTTTTTGGATAGTAGTTATGTAGGTTAGTATATTGGAGAGTATATGATAATTAGGTACTTGGACTCTTAGGGTAAGGGTCCATGGACCATCCTGTACCTAGATCGTATGTACTTTGGACTTCCAGGGCTTGGATTGCAGGTGCTTCAGGATCGATGTAGATGCGATATGGGAGTTTCCGAAAATTAGGGTACCCTACTTTGGGGTCCATATAATAAGGATCCTACTACTTAGGGTACTACATTAGGGTCCCCTATTTTCGGAAACTCCCCTTTAGGTACATGGATCGTGAGGGCTAAGCCCTGAACCTTGGCAAGTCCCGAGTTCTCGATGTTTAGCTAACCGCAAGCCTCTTATGCTAAACCCTACCTTAACCTCCCAAAACCTACTTTTGTTTTGTAGGGCCCCTATAAAGTCCATATTAGGGTTTATAATAAGAACCTACACAAAAGTAGGGTTTGGTAGTTTAAGGTAGACCCTAAATCCCTCCACCGGCCATCAGATCGTCATGTACGGGTCGTACTGGACCGCGTGGAGCAGTACGCGAAGTTGAAACAGGACACCTCAGTCACTAGAGCTGAGACACGTCGGACATGTTCAGTTGCAACTGTTTGCATATTCCCATTACAAAAGACCCTAAATTAGGTACCTCATCCCGTCTTTCCTAACGACTGAACCCAGCATTCTTACCTATCGTTCCCTATAGATCAAACCCCTAGGTTCCTGAGCAGTACCCGTTTGCCCTTCTTAGTTTGGGGTCTCCTTAAAACAGAATAGTAGGAAAGAGGGTATAGGGCTTGGGGTTTAGGAATTAGGGTTTAGGGTAGGCAAGAGGGTACCCTTATTATAAGGGACAGGAGCCTAGTTTCGGGCTTGCCGAAAACGTGAAGGTCGTTACGGGCAGACGGCTCCGCAGCTTGGAGCCCTAAAGGCGTTACTGTAAACCCTCTGGCCTCTCAGACCTTTCGGGGCACAGGAGAACAGGAGCTCAAAAAAAAAATTATCGTTAAACCCTATAGAACCCTTAAAGAGTTCTAGAAGGAAGCTTGAAAGGAACTCTCATAGTACATCCTGGCGGTGCAGAGGTTTCGGCGGGCTTGGGGCGAACTCTGAATCTTCCGCCTAAACCCCTAAACGCTGAAGGGAACTCTGGTTTTGGGGGTTTAGTGTTGACTGTTTTTTGTCAAGAAAAAGCCCTAAACACTAAACCCCGAATCCAGAATTCCCAGATCTTCCGCCTTCGGCGGCGCAGGGTTTGGGTTTTAGGCTTAGGATTTTGGAGTTTCAAGGCCCCGTGATCAAGGTTTAGGGGTTGAGGAGTTTAGGGTTTAGGGTTTCGAGATTCAATTGGGGTTCGGGAGCTTACCCTCAGGGTCCATGTACCCAAATCGTATATTATACTTTGGCCCCAAACCAAAGTACCTGTACAGGGACTACTTCACGGCCGATGTATATTACATACTACATGGAGCCAAAGGGTTAGGGCTTTGGGTCTTTGAGACAGACAGTAGCAGCCCAAAAAGTTGGAAACCCAATAGCCTCAATCCTTAAGAGTAATGAATAGGGAATCCCAGCACCATTTGGCCTCAATCCGGTTTCCAACTTTATGGGGTTTACTGTAGTTTGGGGCTGTCAAGGGATGCTTTAAGTTGGTCGCTGTGCTGCAGCTCCGTCTCCTGCTGCCTCTCATGTTGATTCTGCAAGTGGAAGACGGGAAGCCTCCTTATACATGCCATATATACGTATGTATATATATATATATACGTAGGTATTATATATATACCATATATACACACACGCATTTATGTAGTTGTGTTTGTCTTTGTGTGTTTATTTGTTTGTTTGCTTGCATGTGTGTGTGTGTGGTTGCTTGTTTGTTGAGTATGTTTTTCTATATCTAGTGTCTAACTGTTTAATTGTATGGTTGTTTGTTTGTTGAGTGTGTTTATCTATATCTAATGTCTAACTGTTTATTTGTACATGTTATACTGTATATGTTGGGAAACAACTATAATCCTACACTATATGCTTATGGCAACCCCAGCCTCTAAGCTCGACAGCCTAAGCCCAAAGCCAGAGCCGTCCAGGAGCAGAAGCACACGTATGTTCGAAAGTTCGGAGCAGGACTAAGGGTTCGGATGTGAGCGCAATAAAATCCCAAACCCTATGGATCCATGTACCCACATGGTATATACATTGGCCTTAACGTGGTCCCTATTTAGGTGCTTTGGGGCCAAAGTGCAAACTGTTCAATTACAGGGACCCTCTGCGTGCACGCGAAGACTGCTGGTTCAATTACAGCTGGGAAGAATCTGTCAGTCGCATGTGTGCTTACTGACGCTCCATACGGTTGATGATACAAATCCTGCATTACCCCAGGAATATACCATAATTCCCATAGTCTAGGGTCATTAAGGTGATGCTGGATTTTCTTATCATCAACCGTATATAGTTGACGTGGCTAACTGAACTCGAATTGTTGCCAGCTTTCGTTTTGCCGAAGAGGCGCTTTCCAACTTCCCCCAAATGTTCAGACAGGGCGAACAAGCTTCGTGAAAGGAAGCAACAACCCGAAGGGTCCAAGTACCTCATTATCATATACTCTCCAAAATACTAACCTACATAGCTACTATCCTGAAACCGAGTACCCAATTATTGGGTCCTTTCGACCCTTAGCACAACTATATAAGACTCGATAATGCTAGTTACCATACTAGCAGTTGGGCCCGGTTGCTACAATAGTACAATAATCATACCATGCTAATACTACACAGGGTTTAGGGTTTAGGGTTTACAATCCCTAAAGGTCCATGTTGCCCAAATAGTCAGTATATTACACTTTGGGCCCAAAGTACCTATGCAGGGACTGCTTGAAGGCCAAAGTATATATATATATATTATTATTATTACTATTTTATTATTATTATTTGGTCACGTGGACCCTCATTTTCAAGCTGGATCATCCCAAGGGCTGTATCGGGCAATGATGTATGTTGCTTGTGGTGGCGATGACGGCGATGATGGCAAGCATGGTAATCCTGTATTGGAATGAAATTACCCTAACCCCTAAAGTGCCTAAAGCGATGATCATGCTGTTCATGGTGTGTGCGGTTGATAGTTTAGGTGGTTTCAATGGTTATGTGGGGGCGAAGCATGACCTATCTTGACATGACAACTGTAACGATGAACGAGGCGGCCGTGATCCCCTTCATGAATGGTGGTGATGCAAGTAAATAGGACGGTGACGGTTCCGGAGGTTGCGATGGCGATGATCGCTGCTGCCTTTCTTGGTAACCTGATAATCGCATTGCTGACAGGTGTGCAGTCACCACATTGGAAAAGTCGCAATTCTGCTCCCTGCAACAAGCATTTTAGACAAATGCACAACTCTGTACTACCACTACAGTCTTCTCGCGCTTGCTATTGTCGGCGTTCGAGACTCTCCTGCTGAAGGCAAGCTTGCCGAAGAGCGCCTTGAGAGGGACTACGGTATTGATGCTCGGCTTCAACCAGCCCGAGCAGGAGAAGCCGTCTGCGGGATTCTATTCCTGAGGTCCCGAAGTGAGTTGGCTGCGAGTTGTAACGCTGGCCGAACATGACAGCCATAAGCAGCAAAGCTTCTTGATAGGAACACTTCCGGACGAACCTAGTGCAGAATGAGTGGGGCATGGTTGTTGGTTGGAGGTGTTCTTCATCGTTTCCGTGTGTTTCAAAGGTTTTGTGCCGCAGGCCTTCGTGAAGTTTAGATGTGGGCCGAGCCTGATCAAGCGAAAAGTCGCCCTGGCTGAGGATCATGCCTGCCGCGAAGACAAGGACCCTCAAAGAAACTGGAAGCCGCACTGTCCGGAGCTCAGTGTCTATGCCCGGAACCCTTGGCAAAATCTTTGGCCGGAACCCTAAACTGGAAGTAATGGACGTCATTGGAACCATTAAGAAAAGCCATACATGGACGCCATGCGTCTGGGCCTACATAGCCCAGCGCACTGGAAGTTAATCATGCTTTTCAAACATCAAGTAAAACCATCGCCAGTCTGTGTGCGAGGCGATTTTGTTTAATTATGAGACCCATATTAGTTTTGGTTGCGACATGACAAAGGGGCTAAACCCTAAACCCTAATCCCCGAAACCCTAAATCCTAAACCCTAAACCCCTAAACCCGAAACCCTAAACCCCATCCTGTTTTGACCGCAGGAGCAAGGCTAAAAGCCACCCTCCCCCACCCCGCAAAGTCTGAGCCAATAGCACTGTACACGAACCTGAAGTCTCGATACTACATCGCAACCTCCACAGGTTTAGGTTTAGGATTATGGTGTTTAGGGTTTAGGGTTTAGGACCACACATAGGGTTTGCCTGGGAATCCCAAAAACCTATTGTTTAAGGGGTGTACCTTTTCATTAAGAGGTCATGACCTACTATGTTGTAGGGTTTGGGGATACAGGTGGGGTTTAGGGTTGAGAATTGGGGCTTCGGCTTTAGGTCGGGGATCCTGATGCTCGTCCAAACTTGCCCTAAATCACGCCCCGGTTTAGGGTTTAGGGTTTTGGGCCCCCCCCACCACCAGAGCTTTTGCCAGCTTTTGCCATGGCTGCATCTAACAGAATGTGCAAGAAGCTCCCCCAAAGGCTCAGACTTGTCTGCGTTGTAGAATTCTGATTTAAGGTTAATTAATATAGGGGCGTAAATAATTACCGATACTCTTCTGGGGGGTTCCTTATTCTAAGTATAGTATAATGGGCCCCAAAACCTTATTCTAATTATTAAGGCCCCTATAGTAGTACATGGACTTCCGTTCTGTGTGATGCTGTTGTGACTCGACCAGGCGCTGCCAACCTGAAATCAAGCACTAAATTTCGATGTGGGAGTTTCCGAAAATTAGGGGTACCTTATTTTGGGGTCCTTGTAATAAGGATCCTTACTATTTAGGGTAATACATTAGGGTCCCCCATTTTCGGAAAACTCCTATTTAAGGTGTAGGATTTGCCCGCCTTCTCAAAGCCGTATGGCCGTATGGGCCCTGAAACCCCCAACGGTCGGTCTTCAACCCTTTTCAGCAAAGACCTGAAGCAGCACATGATGTGCCATGAGTGATGATTGTCATTACTGTTGTCTCACCCCAAAGTTCCCAATGCGTTTAGGGGCCGTATTATTGGGTCAAAAAACGGGTCTGGGGCCCTAACTATAAGGTCCTTGGAAGCGCTGGGTCAAGTATTGCTACTGACCATGATGATCGCTGCAACCCTAAACCCTAAACCCTAACACAACGCGCAAAAACAAGGGAAGCCTAGACTCTGTAAGCCCCCGGAGGGCAAATGCTGCAGTGCCCGAAGCGCTACGCAACTACACCGCAATACGTAGAATGCACAACCCCAGAACGACTAAACTCCATCATCTGAATATGCCAGACTAAGCCTACCCAAAGGCCCCAAAGTAGTTCCTTTTTGGGATTACCTTATAGAATTCTAAATATGAACCCCCAAAAGGAACTACTTTGGGGCCTTTGGGTAGTATTCTTTCAAGCTCCAAACTTACTGCGCAACCGCTAGATTTTCGAACCCGGGGCTCCGATTCCATGTCACACCATCTCATTCTCCATACCTACTTGAAAAGGCTCCCCGGCCCAAGCTCAACCCTGCATCCTGCTTGAAGGTTCGAAGTACCTATCGGATCGTTACTTTACTCCAGGAGCCCTGAACTCTTAGCCCTCACCCCTAAACCCCCAACAAGAAACCCAAGCACCACACAAAGGTGAGAAGACGAAAGGCTTGCTAAAGCAACTGGTGGGCGGCTGGGCTCATTGTTGAAGTCAGGCAGTTCAGGGTTGCAGGGTTTACTTTTGGGCTCACGACATAAATAAGCACACACACACACAGATATATATATATATATGGTCACACCCGGGCTGGGGGGGGGGGGGGGGGCATATGTGGGGGTGTGTGTTTGGGGGTGTGGGTGTTTGGAAGTCTTTGTGTGTGTGTATGTATTNGGGGCGTTGTTGTGATAAGAGAGAGTGGGGGGGTGGGTGGGTTTTTTTTGGGGCCAACAAAAAAAAAAAACACACCCACAAAAAAAAAAATAAATATAATTGGGCCCCCCGGGGGGGGGGGGGGGGGGGTGAGCATATGTGTGGATGTCTGTATGTAGGTATGTGCGTTTGAAAGTATTTGTGTCTGTGTATGTATCTGCATATGTATATGTGTATATGTATGTACATGTATATGTGTCTTTTTATGTATATGTACATGTATATGTATGTATGTATGTATGTATGTATAAAAATACATATGCATATGTACATGCAAATGTAAAACTATACGTATATGTATACATGCATATATATATATATACCTATGTATGTATGTATGTATGTATATGTATATCTAGCTTTATTTGTAACTATATCTATGTCTGTATCTACATGTTTATCCAAATCTGTATCTAGATCTAGATCTATAACTACGCTATGTCTATATCTATATCGATATCTACATATCCATACGGTTGATGGACAAAATCCTGCATTACCCATTATAAGGAATATACCATAATTCCCATAGTTTAGGGTCCTTAGGGTCATGCAGGATTTTGTCCATCAGCAGTATGTATAGGGGTTACTTGAGTTGACGGTCTGTGGGGTTTGTGGACCTCAGAGACCCTAAACCCAAAATCCAGGTCTCAGTGAAAAAATCAGCTGTAGTGCTCTTAGGAACTATTTTCCATGGTTTAGGGGTTTAGGGTTCAAAGTTTAGGTTTATGAAAAAACTCCGCTTTCACAAACAGAAACAAACAGACTTATTCTTGTTCTAGTCTAAGGGCGCTTAATTCAGCATGTCGGACTTTCATCCTGCATTACCTGCATGACTCAATGACCCTAGACTATGGGAATTGTGTAAATTCCCTGTTATTATGGGTAATGCAGGGCTTATACCATCAGCCGTAGGATGCGGGTTTTGACCCTGGGCTCAGACTGAACAGGTTTTGGTTGCCGGATGTTGAGTTTCAGGGTTGACCAAGCGAAGATTCTCAGCCAGACAGCCCGTGAAATCATCCAACACTTGCTCTGCTTCCCGTTTTGAAGTACTGAAGCTTCATCAGATTCTGAAAGAACACTGGGAATCCCCGAATCCAGAAGTCCTAATCGCAGCCAAACATGGCTGAAAGTCTGATCCAGAAACATGATACCGAGGACCCTATAAAGCCTTAGGCATAAGCCCTTATCCCTTTGGGGGCCTGGTAGGTACCCTACTCTTGTTGAGGTATCCCGAGGGTCCATGTACCCAAGTACTAAAGATACTTTGGCCCCAAAGTATTTAGATAGGACTACTTTAACGCCAAAGTGGAACATGGACCCATAGGGGTATACCAGTGTCTGGCATCGTTCAGAGGTTGTTTTTTTTAGGTCGGGGAGACCATGGTTCGTTAGGCATTTAGAGGGTTCATAGAATACTTGTAAAATAATGCACCTCAAAATTCCTCAAGGTTCCTAGTATAGATATAGTCTAGTGTTTGTATGACATACCCCAAAAGGCACATATCAGGGCTGCAAACTGTCTTGTGGCTTCTGGGGCTGAGCATGCAGCCTAGGGTACTAACTGTATGGATCAGCACTCTGGGAGCTTTACGTAGATTTTTGTCTAGGGCTAGGGCTTAGGATAGTTTAGGGTTGTGTGTTGAGGCTGATTCACGGTTTAGGGTTTAGGGGGGCCTGAGTTACTTTCGGTTTTACCGGCAGCAAAGCCATGGAAGATTCCAGTCTGCGTGTTGTACTCTTGGCGGTCTGGGGATTGCTGAAGGTTGGAGAGTTTCTGTACTTCAGTTGATGATATAAATCCTGCATTACCCATAATCAGGGATATACCATAATTCCCATAGTCTAGGGTCATTAAGGTAATGCAGGTATTATATCATCAACCTAAACCCTAAACCCTGAAACCCTATAGATTCCTTAAAGGAACCCCTTAAAGGTACCCTTATAGATCCCTTCAAAGGAACCCCTTAAAGGTACCGTTATAGATCCCCTTTAAAGGAACCCCTATATCATCAGCCGTTCTGAAGGACATCAGGAGTCTAGGTCACAGCCCGGAGAAACCCTGAGGGTCCAAAGGACCCAACAATTGGGTACTTAGGTTTCGGACAATTTGGGTTCCTTTAAAAGGGGTCTATCAGGGGTTTGAAAGGATCTTATAGGGGTTATAAGGGTCCAAAGGGTCCAATAATAAGGTACTTAGGTTTCGGATAATTAGTAGTTATGTAGGTTACTATTTGGGAGACTGGGAGAGTATATGATTATTAGGTACTTGGACCCTTAGGGAAACATTCTTCGTGTGGTCACCATGGCGACTTGGTGCACTCGCGGTCTGATTCCGGGGCTTTCTGGTTGCTCAAAGTCCACACACTACACTCCATTGTCAATTGTGGCTTGCATGGTAAAGTCTCAGCTTGTCTACTTTGTGCACGTAGGTCCAGGACGTATTCGAAAGGAGCCGAAGTTTTGCAGATATGAGCAATACCCATGTTCAAAATTAGTCCCTGCTGCACATATGCTGTATTCCAGCGGGATGGAATATGGCTTACACCACAAATCCGAAGCCCCAAATCGAAACCCCATTTATCGAAGATTTGCTTTGTATTAGAAGCCCCGTGGTAAACCCGTAAACCCTACAATGATCATAATCATAATGAAACCGCAAACCCCTCAGACCCAAGTAGCCATATGATAGTATATACTTAGGCCGTAAAGGGGTTCCTATCCAGGTACTTTATAGGCCTCAGTACATGCTGTATGGGCACATGGAGCCTTAGGGTCTTAGGGGTTCCCTAAACCCTAAACCCCTAAACCCCTGAACCCTAAAATCCAAACACGTGGCGCCTTAAGGAACCCTAAAAGCCCAGACCTTCCAAAATCCTTTATTTAAGGAATATACCTCAAATTATAATAGGATCCCTATTCTGATATAAGGTATATATTCCTTAATTAAGGGGATTTTTTTAAGGTCTGGGAGCCCCCATAAGGCGAAGACTTCATTTTGGTCCATGCATCCCGGGCGACCGACGCGCTGCGACACGGCCTGCGCTGAGCATGAAAGCGGATTCGGGTCTATAAGGGTTTAGGGTTTAGGGTCTTATGAGCTTTACCAAGAGTATCCGATGTACCTTAAAAGGATATGGCTTTAAAAGATGGTGCATTTCAAAAGGATAATATGGCTTTAAGAGACGACACATTTCCCTTGCTCAAGGTACTTTGTCTAGGAAAAACTTCGCATGAAATGAGGCTTAGGGGTTGGAGGGTCTAGGTTATCGGCTTTGTCAGGGTACCTTGAGACCCCAATACCCCTTTATTAAGGAGTATACCTGAAATCATAATATTAAGCCCCCTATACCTCAAGGTATATTCCTTAATTAAGGGGTATTGGGATCTCTGGGTAGGGGGACTCGAGGAGCATCTGCGTTTGTCCAAGAGGACTGCGCCCGTGGTAAATTCTGCCCCAGAGACTCCCATACCCCTTAGTTAAGGAATAATCTCCGTAAAGTATAGTAGGATCCCGAATATGATTTAAAGCATATTCCTTAATTAAGGGATCTTGGAGTCTCTGTGACAGTTGTTGGAACTGTTGCGTATTTGGGCCCGTTTTAGGGCTGAAGCAATGTGGCAAAACTCTTGTTATACACCCTAAACCCCAAAGGGTCCTTTGTACTGCTATGGGGTATACTTCCCCAAGCCACAATAGTAATTCCTAGTAGAGAAACACAACACTCTACTATATAGGTACTTTGGACCCTTTGTGTCCTTTGGGTGATGCCATTAAAGCAGAAGCATCAGTCAGTTTGGCTTTTGACACTGGGGAGTGGTTGGTTTCTCATGGTTTTGTTGTGGAAGATGTGGGACCAACTGGTTACCCTTCTTGGTTCGTTTCATCGAAGTGTCATGGGGCAGCTGCTCGGTTGATAAAGATAGCAGGGGTATACATGCCTGTTTTAGTATACTGAAAAGCCCAGAGTAAGCCCTTATTCTCTTTTTTGGGTTCAGGTTCCCTTATAACTCCCTTTAAACCAACAAGAGCAACCTTTTATTCCTAGGCTACTCATTGGGTTTAGTAGATGGTGAGTGTAACCGTAACGACCCTGCCTACAACTCCCAGGAAAGCCGTCTGGCCCCTACACCCTAAACCCTAAGCCCCTAAACCCCTAAACCCCATGTGCAGCATAAAGGCTATCCCCTGGACCCTAAACCCCATAAAAATCCAAGGTTGGAAGTATGGGCCCCTAATATGGGCCCTTAGGCCTTTTTGAGGGTGTTCTAAGGACCCTTCAGAGTCAATATAGGGTATATAGTAGGTATATGGGTGGTTGTCAATATTAGGGTCCCTGTTTGGGTCCCTGATATAACACGGCACCTATTATTTAGCATACCCAAAAAGGGACCATAATTCTGACAACTACCCACATAAGGATCCCAAGGTTACCTCAAGCTCCTACTCCACTCGACTCCTCACCCAAACCCGCTCAGAAACCTAGGCTTGCTCCCTGCCGGAATGCAAAGATGGCCTGGCTCCCAGAGCTTCAATGATTCAGGGGTTTAGGGTTTAGGGCTAAGGCTCTAAGGATGCAGATTTTACGATATTTTGAGGCGTTTGGGCTTAAAGACCTTATTATATGAGGCTTTCAAGCTATTCTGAGGCTTAGGGTTAAACGCCTCAAGCTATCGGTCTCCTGCTTTCTATGCTTGTTTGTTTGAAGGAGCAGCCTTACAAGGAGGATCCTACTACTGTTCGAGGAGTAGTTGGGTCACAGGCCCTGCAGCAAGAAACATGTTCGGAAGACTCGTTGGACCTTCATCCCCAAATCCTAAACCCTAACCCTAACCCTAACCCTAACCCTAAACCCTAAATCCTAAACCCTAAGCCCACCCCCAAATCCTGGACCAAAATCCCGAGGCCCTAAACCGTACTATGCCCAAGTCTTTAAGCACCCGAAGCCCGTATCATGTTCGATTGAATGATAGAAAACCCCTAGAGACACTCTGAGGGCACTCGAGCAGACCCTAAATGCTAAACCCCAAACCCTCAGTTCCGGGGTTTAGGGCAGTTTAAGGCCGTACTTAGACCTTCAAACTTTCATAAACTACAAACCCCAGTTAGATCCTTAAACTTTATCATAAACCCCAGACCCCAAAACCCCGAACCCCAAACCCTAAACCCTAAACCCCAGACCCCAGTTAGATCTTCAAACGTTCATAAACCCCGATCCCCAGGCTCAGGAGCCTTTCACCCTCAAGTCGTTAACCCCTGACCCCAAATCCGGAACTCTGAACCGTTAAGCCTCTGGCCCCTCAGAAGCCGCAAAGAAAAAAGGACCGTAACCCTAAACCCTAAGCCAACCCTAAACACCTACACCCCAAACCCTAAACCTTAAACCCTGAACCAACCCCAAACCTCCTAAACCCCAAACCCTAAACCAACCCGAAGCCCCTAAACCCCTAAACCCTTAACCTGTACATCCTAAACCCTCAGAAAGAAGGACTTGAACAAGTTCTCCGACTTGGCAGAGTCCGCCTTACAGGCCGAATCTCGGTGTTCAGTACTAGGACCCCCCAATAGCCCTTTAATGGAGCCCTTGCGGCCCTTTATAGTGGGTATATAAAGCTACATTACAGGCCGAAATTTCGCAGTTCTGTAAAGGGGAGGTTTAGGGTTAAGGGGCGTTAGGTTTAGGGTTTTATAGGGTTAAGGGTTAAGGGGTGTTAGGTTTAGGGTTTCAGGGTTTAGGATTTAGGGTTTAGGGTTAAGGGGTGTCAGGTTTAGGAATTTAGGGTTTAGGGTTGAGGGGTTACTCTAGGGTCCAAGGTCTAGGGTTATGGGATTAGGCTGGTTTAGGGTTGTGAGTTTACGGCTGATAGTTGTATGCGGCATATATGGATTTTAGATCCGTACCCACATGGCCACTGGAAGTATGTAATCTGTCCAGCCGGCTCAGAGCTAATTTCTACAGCTCGACAGAGTTGTCAGCAATCTTAAACCCTAAACCCTAAAAGGTGAGTGATGAATAAGCCGGAATGAGCAGGATGGTTGCCGGGTGTTTGCCTTCAAGGTCTTCAGTGTTTAGGATTTTAGGGTTTAGCTCTTTTGCTTGTCCAGTGATCAGGATTTACGGGAATACTAGTAAGAACTGGGGATAACTCCTCCAGCCCGAGTATCTGAAACTCTCCAGCCGATAATAATGGGCTTTGTATTCGAGCTCCCGAATTCTCTGCAGCTCTGACATGATTCCGTGACTTAGGGCGTTAGGGGCCTTGATGGGTTTGGATTTGCTCCTGTGTTTGTTTGGTTCTCACTCTCTCTGTCTCTCTCTCTCTCTCTCCGCAGGTCGCATACGTGTGTCCAGATATCATCGAGTATCAGCAGCTTCCTGTTGTGTACATGGGCGTGTATGTGTGTGTGTGTGTGTATATATATATATATATTATGCACATGTCAGTTGGCACTGTTAAATTTTGGGCCGACATAAAATTCAGAGCATGTAAACTCATGTAGAACTCTCTGTGGGCACGCATGCATGCCACCTCGCATGTCGGTAATCACTCGGAGGTCTTGTGTTAGTGAGGCCGTCTAGTGTAGATACTCGCCTTTGGGTGGCGCGGCGTGAGTCTCGGCCTTCAGTGTAGGCTTGGCTAGCTTGGCTCTAGGGCGGAGGGTTCACACATGGAGTTCGGACGATCAGAGCTCGGGTCGACAAGTTCATGGTAGTTGCAGAGTTGAGGCTTCCGGGACCCTAGCAGCTAGCATGATACTGAGGCATTCAATCCTGCACACGAGTTTGCGGTTTAGGGTTTAGGGTTTGGGGTTAGGGTTTAGCAGACCCAGACTAAGCCCTAAACGCTTCAAGCCCTCAGCCTCAACACTTACTAAGTACACCTCTAACCCTAGATGCGTCCCACGCTCGGCGTGCCAGGTAATCTCGGAGAGGTGCCGGGGATTTCTGAAGTTTCTGCGTTGCTGACTTGATCATGCTTAGGGTTTAGGGGCTAGGGTCCTGTGTTGCGCTAAGTACCCGTAAGTACTGGACAGGTGGCATATACCTGGCTGCCCATAATCCTGGATGTTGTCCATCTAATGCTGATGACTCGTGTCTTTTGAGCGTTGCATTAATCAAAGCAACAGCACAAGCAGTCACTGGTACCACCGACACTGCCATGGCAACAGCACAAGTACTACCGCAGATACGCACTTTCCTGCATTGCCTGAAGTACACTAACTGGGCTTTGCAGTACCATACTTTAATACTTTTCCTTAAAGGAACCACTGTGAGATAAAAGTTTATACTTTTTTCTCCCTGGTTACTTAAAAGCCCAGCTAAAGTACGAAAAACACCTGGAATCATTGTGCCTTCCTTATTTCTCAGGCTCTAAGGATGCCTATTTTCAGGCTTTTGCCCAAAGACCATACTATGTAAGGCTTTTGGGCTATTCTGAGCCCTAGGGTATTATCCCACAGGGTCCAACGTACCTATATAGTAGAATGTAAGGTTTCTATAGTAGGAATACATTTTATGATTTGGGAAGGTATTTCCCATAACAGTACATAGGACCCTTTGGGTATATCGTGCACGATTCTGCCCATCAGTTGTGCGAAGGCTGTCGGATTGTACCTCGAAGTCAGAAGGTTCTTATACGACATGGGTAGTTCTCTAAATTAGGGTCCCTATTTAGGTCCCCAATATAGTACGGCACCCTTATAAAAAGGACCATAAAAGGGACCCGAATTTAGAGAACTACCCACATCGCAGAATTTACCGAGTTATACGATTCTTAGAGATTGGGGCTCGCAGTTTCATGTTTGGCCCAGGCAGCTGGACCTTGGGTTTAGGTGCAAGACCCTCCAAGGATGCATGTGCTGAAAAGTATTCTGAGGCCTGCCCTAAACCCTAAACCCTAAACTCTTCACTCCTTACAAGCATCTTAATCCTAGACCAGAAGGATGCCTTAATAGTAGGGAAAAACTTGAGCATAAGCATTTTGCAGCAATATCCCTACCTTATTGGGCTTCATCATAAGGTGGTTTATGTGGGATATCCCGCTCCTGATTCTTGCTTACGTGCCTTTTGGGGCCCCACCATAGCAACCCTTGTAGCAAGCCCTTATAGAATCCTAAACCCTACACTCCCTGAGATCCCAATAAGGAATATACCTTAAATTATAATATAAAGCCGCCTACAGCTTGAGGTTTATTCCTTAATTAAGGGGTACTGTCCTTAATTAAGGGGTACTGGGATCTCTACACTGGCCCAGTGGCTGGGAATCCCTGGTGGACGCCGTCGCCTACGGCGATTGCGCCCGCAGCTTCGAGCTCCAGCCCCAGCCTACAAAAAGTTGTGGGGATCTACGGGGTTGGGATATAGGGTTCTGTGAGGGGTCGGGAAAGGTTCCGAAAGGGTTCTATATAGGGTTTAGGATTGAGGGTTAAGGGGCAAGGGGTCAGGGTTCTGGGGTTTGAGGGTTTAGGGTTCTGGTCTTGATTGTTTTGGGGTTCAGTTCACACCCATGGAGCCCAAAGCCGCTCAACTTAACTGCTTACTGAGACTAGGAAAAGGCTTCGTCTGACAGAAGTTTCACAACTGTGTTCACAAAGCATCCTAGCTGTAGAAGTCTTGTGGGGAAAGGGGTCGAACGATCCCTTGCTGGGTTGCATCGCGCCCAAATCTATCATCCGATGGTTCAAAACAGCCACCGCAGCCATTGTTCGAGTTGGCGTTCCTGCACAACCACAGAGAAGTCGAATAAGCCAAAATCCCCACAACTCTGCTCTGGTCATGACGGTCGCCATAAACCCTAAACCCTAAACCCACATCTGAGTCAGTGAGACTCCTCCTGGGTAGTTGCTGCGCCCTCATCCTCCAAGCCTTGCCTGCAGTCTAACTGACTAATTACCTATGACCCAGAGTAGGCCCTTATTTTTGTTTTTAGGGTTCTGTTCCCTTATGACACCCTTTTCAGCCAAAAGGAGCACCCTTTTATTCCTAGGTTACTCTTGGGTTCAGTAACTGACTATATTAGCAAGTTTAGCGTCTCAGGTTTAGGTCGTATGTCGAGGTGAAAGTTGCATTACACGTACACAATAAGGTACTTGTTCCTCCACTCGTAGCCTGCTTACTCAAATACGCCCCCACCCGAACCGCGCAAACTCTTATCTAGAACACTACGCACTCTGACTAAACCCTTAACCCTAGACCCTCTTCGGTGCACCTCTGAGGACTCTCCAGGCTGTGCCGCACCTTGGCTTGGCTATGCATGGAGCTGCAGATTGAACAGGGGGTAGGTTTTTTGGGGTTTATGCTTCAGGGTTTGGGGATTAAGGTTTACCCATAGGCCCCAAAGTAGTTCCTTTTTGGGGTTCATATTTAGAATTCTATAAGGGAATCCCAAAAGGGAACTACTTTGGGGCCTAAGGTTTAGGGTTCAAGGTGTAAAAAATCATGCAAAGGGATACTTCGGGGCGACCCACCGAGCTCGTCTTTTGTGGGTTTTGTGGGACTTTACAGACAGGAACACCAAATCGGGATCGGGTTCCTTCAATTCCCAGAGGGTCCATATACACTACCTATGGAATTAGGTTCCAAAAAAACCATCCCTGTTATGGTTTTGGGGACCTAATTCCATAATGGTAGTTAGTGTGGGACCCTCTGGGATTGTAGCTGCTGCTGGTTATGCGTTGTGTTTAGGAAACCCCGTTGACTTTATGTAGCCAGCTGCTGCATTGGCCCAGGAATCCACCGCCGGCTCCGAAATATGCGACTTGGACAGAAAGAAGCGTTTCTCTCACGTAGTGGTAACATATCCCGTTTGTCTCTCGGTTCTTGTGCAATTCCCCTAAATCACACACCCCAGATCTCATTCTTCGTATCTCTATTCCGGTGCCTTCGTACGAGTCCTACAGTCCTTAACTAGCCGTAGCCCCAAACGAAAACAAAAAAACAACTGGATCCCGATGCCTCTCTCTCTCTCTCTTGGTTTAGGGTTTGGGGTTTTAGAGTTTACTAAACCCTAAAACCCTAAATTAGGGTTTAGGGTTTTAGGGTTTAGGGTCTCTATCTATCTCTCTCTCTCTCTCTCGTTCGCTTTGTGGCTTTCGCGACACGTCCGTATTCCGGGGTCTTTGCAGTCAAGGTGTTTTGGCCCCGGAGCTCGTAAACCTGAATCAGAAAAGCTAGCGGTATTCGAAGACCATTAATGCAAAACCCTAAATCGCTGCACCCTACACCATACCCTAAGGCTCCAAGTACTTAACTATCATATACTCTCCAAAATACTAACCTACATAACTACTATCCTAAACCTAAGTACCTAATTACTGGGTCGTTTGGACGCTTCGGGATAGAACCCTAAACGTGCATTCCGAGGACAGCTTGCCGCTCATGGAAGATTCGGAAGCCCTTGGACGGCACAGAAGCCCTAAACCATGAGGCTTCTAGGGGATGTGCTATAGGGTTTATAATAGGGTTTATAGGCTTTATAGGGTTTATGGGGTTTATAGGGCTTTTAGGGTTTATGGGGTTTATAGGGCTTATAGGGTTTATAGGGTTTAGGGTTTAGGGGTGTAGGTTGAGGGCCTTAGGCCTTCTTACCGGATCCTGGCCTTTTAGGTTTCGGGCTTAGGGCATATTGTGCAGCCTAGAAGTAGAGTAGGTAACCCTTAACCTTTTGGGGTAGTATAATCCCTATATAATCCTTGTATTATGAAAAAGGTTCGCCTTTAGTTCCCCATGATACCCGACAAGTAGGGCAGGGTCTGTAGGGCCCAGGGTTTTGGGGCTTTTTGGGGCTTTAGGGTCCACCTTGCAGAGCCGCCCCTAGACTCTTAGACTCTGCCTTGCAGATCCTTCCTGAAACCCAGACCTTCCAAAATCCCTTAATTAAGGAATATACCTTAAATCATAATAGGGGTCCGATTATAATTTAAGGTATATTCCGTAATTAAGGGATTTTGGAAGGTCTGGGTGGTCTCCTCATGGCATTCTTCAAGTGAAATACCCTAAGGGTCCATGTACCCAATCAGTGTATACTTTGGCCTCAATGTTCCTATATAGGGAGTACTTTAAGGCCAATGTATATACTATTTAGGTACATGGACCCTTAGGGAATAGATTCGGAGTTTGAGGTCTCTGGGTGCGGAGCTCCAGACTCAAGCTTCGATCGGTCGTGAAGCTCGCATGAGCATTTAGGTCCTGTCGCAGTCGGAGTTCAGGATTTTTCCAGCAAAGTTGAAAATGGCAGAGTAGCTATGGGCCACTAATTATAGGCTATATAGGCTTGCAAACGAAGGCCGAACTCTGAACAACACGGATCTTACAAAGCCTCATAGCAACTAGAGCCCGTGCAAAGCCAAAGCCCTTGCATATTGGATTTGAAGCCCTGAAGCCTCTAAATTGCAACCCCTGCCAGGAAAAGCCGGATATATTCCAAGCCTTAAACCTGAACTCCTTTGACGAAAGTTGGACTGTTCCGTATAACATCAATTGAACCTTTGGACGGCATAAATAACACCCTACCTTACATGCCTTTATAATTACTTACATTATTCCCGACGGGTCCATATCATATTTGTACTATGCAGTAACATACCCCCAAATCCGATCCTAATTATTTAGGCCCCATATATCAATCGCATTCCTTATCAGACGTCCCAGAGCTTCCGAGGAGCTCAAGCCCCTCTTGGCCAAGCTTCGGAAACTGGTGGGCCTCAATACCGTCAAGGAGGCCGGGTTGAGGATTTCTAAGCCCTACACCCTATACCCTAGACCCTGAACCCGACGCCATACCCCTCCTCTATTGTGAACCCTTACAGGGTGTAGTATTGTCAGAAGAAGACGAAGCCGAGAATGGTTGAGGTGAAGGGTGCAAAGGCTGTTCAGGGATTTCAGATAGGGTTTAGGGTTAGTTTCTTGTCTGGCTCAGTGCTTAGAGTCTGTACGGCATGCGTCCGTCGCCAAAATCCCTGAATCGAAAACCCCAAGCCCGGAGCTGCAACCCCAAAGCAACGGTCCCTAAACTGCAGGCAGTTTCGGACCCCTTACGCCACAGAAGCTCTACTCTCTTGATTCCCCTAAACCCTAAACCCTAAACTCTAAACCCTAAACCCTAAACTTTAAACCCTAAACCCTAAACCGAAGACTCTTGATGCCCGATGCCCGATCAGCCAGCAGGAAACCTGCAGCCCGACCCGAAAGAGCCTAGACTCAGGTCCTAGACTCCTACCTTAAACTACCAAACCCTACATCTTTGTAGGTTCTTATTATAGTCCCTAATATGGGAATTATAGGGACCCTGGAAAAAAGTAGGTTTTGGTAGGTTAAGGTAGACTATGGTTTAGGTTTTAGGGTTTAGGGTTTAGGGTTTGATCCTAGACAGATCACAGACATGAAAGCAACAAGCACTTGGAGTCTATGTACCCAAATAGACATACTTTGACTTGAAGTAGGACCCATCTAGGTACTTAGGGCCAAAGTAGGTAGGGTCTATGGAGAGGATCAGGCTTCACGGCATTGCGTCCTTAAGTCCCACGCCTTTGACTCATGCTTTCAGGACCCAGGAGGTCCCTGTAACGTTCAAGGGATGAGGCTTGAGGGTTCGCGTTGAATGCTTGCTGGATCTGTATGATACCCATAGGCCCCAAAGTAGTTCCTTTTGGGGATTACCTTATAGAATTCTATATATGAACCCCTAAAAGGAACTACTTTGGGGCCTATGGGTAGACAGAAGGGACACAAATCAACCCCTCGGTTGGACAGGAGGAGGAGAGGGGCCTCCTGGTTCGGGATACGTGGGCTCGGGCTTAATCCCAAAATCCCTCAACCCGCACCAGGCAGCAATCCCGTAATCCTCAACCCTATATACCCTAAACCCTAAACCCCAATGCTGGATTCTTTCCTGAAGCCTTAAACCCCAAACCCTTGTCTAAACCTGGCCCTAAACGAGTCTTGTAAACACTCCCCAAACCCGAAAGAACCTACTTACTTGTCTAGTGCTCCTTCTGATTTTGCTTCACACAGTTCCTTAGATGGGTTGTTGTTTTCGGGTCTATATAAACCTCTTTTCAACCCGAAGGGTTTGTTTCCAACCCCACGGGTCCCTAGAAACCTGCTTTTCAACCCTGTAGCCAACCCCAGAAAGTTGGAACACGGTTTTAGGATGATTCGTGCTGGGATCCCCTATACCTTACCCTTAAAGGCATGAGGATAATGATGTCCCCAACTTTCTGACTTCCCCTAAGGGTCCAAGTACCTAAGAATCAGATACTCTCCCAAATATTGAGCTACATAACTACTATCCTAAACCCGCCTTTAAAGGAAGCCTAATTATTGGGTCCTTTAAAACCCTTAGGGTTCTACTCTAAGGCCATGGGGAAGCTCTTCGGCCTCGTGAAGCTCAGCAGTTGGCGGACGAGCCTCGGAATGACTTCCCTGGAAGGCAGGGTTAGGGGTTTAGGGTTTAGGGTTAGTTAGGGGTTATTAGGGGTTTATAGGGGTTTATAGCTAGGTGCCCCAGTAGTACCCTTTTACCCTTTTTCTTTTTGGGCTCCCTTATTAAAACCGAATAGTAGGAAAAAGGCTACCCTTATTATTAAGGGGTCGGTTTGCACAGAACTTCATTAATCAGAAACATACGACACTTAGCGAGGTACGAGTAGAAATTGCTGGATGAGACATCTCGGGTTGAAAGAGCTTCCTCGAACGGTTCAGGCTTCAG
>BGNK01001715.1:68865-132304 GCA_003297005.1 Symbiodinium sp. clade A Y106 | reverse complement strand
ACCTCGCAAATTACAAACATTCCTGGACTTGGAGCAAAAAACCTCCCGAAAATAAACGACACACCCCGCGCGGCGGCAGACGCACGTGCTACCTTGTTGTTGTTGTTGTTGTTGTTGTTTTAGTCGTGGTAGTGGTAGTGGTAGCAGTAGTGGTACTGGTGAATTTCAGTATGTCTTCTTGATATGGGACCTACCGACGACCTGTGGGAGTACCAGAACCTAATCTCCAAAGCCCTAGACAAGATCCTAAACTTCTAAACGCACAAACCCGAATCCCCAACCCTCAACCATGAGGCCCTAAACTTCCCTAAACCTAAGCCCTACCAGAGCCCTATAAACATTGCCTTTGTAGGGTGTTTAGTAATGTTTCCAGGGGTGAATAAGTTAAGGTAGACCACGGATGCTGGATTCTCCGGTCAGGGTGGAAATCCAGATCTATGGACAGCGGGTGCTGATCGATGCGTTAGACAGGCCGGCACTGGGATTCGGTGACTGAGGTGTGCACTTTAGGGCTTAGAGTTTAGGGATTTCGGGACAATTTTGAGTGTAAAATTGTACAAGGCTGACAAGGCTTTTGTTAGGGCTTTGTAAGGCTTCTATCAGGATTCTAACTAGGTTCTTGTTGTTTATTGGCTGCAGTGGCTTGATAGCTTTTGTTCACCCAGGTTGACATCCACGGTCACATGAAAAATGCACTGCCCAACAAACGCTAAGCCCCAAATCCCGAATCTGATCAGTTTCCGAAAACCAACAGCCGGCACTTTCAGGGTATGCCCCCGCCCNCCCCGCCCCTCCATCCTAAGCACTCAGCCTTAAGCCTATAAATCCCCAGATCAAACATCCCAAGCCTGCAAACCCAAACCATGTTAACAATATATGTCTAACCGCTGGCCCAAAATAGCCTCAACATATGCGTCTTCAGAACCTCAACCCCCAAAGCCGAAGCCAAAGCCCCAGACCCTCCAAGATTGTTTGTACCCTACACCCTCCTGTTTTTGTTTAAACCCTCTAGGCATTTGCAACCAGGTATCTGGGCAGCGCGATCCTGAAGCTGCCACACGGGGTGCCTTTGCTACAGCCTGCAAGTCCAGAAGGTTTAGGGTTTGTTGGTTTAGGGGTTCAGGGGTTTCATATTTAGGTTTCGGGGTTTGGGGTTTTACGGGTTGGGGCTTATTATTACTGGCTTATTGGTTTAAGGGCTTTGGGTTAAGGTTTATTGGTTTGTTGGTTTAGGGTTCAGGAATCTGGGGTTTAAGGACTCGGGAAACGGCTTGGGCAATTTGGAGCTTGAATATTTTGAACAGAGTTCCTCTACGCTTCTGTAAGGGTTAGTACAAACCCCAGGAGTCCAAGTACCTGATCCTAACCTACATAACTACTATCCTAAAACCAGCACCTAACTATTGGGTCCTTTGGACCCTTGGGGTTATGTAAGGGTTAGTAGAAAGTGCTCCAGAAGCGACCAACACAAATTTTAATTCAAAGTTGTTGTGAGACCCTCCAAATAAATTCAAGATTTGTAGCCTCAAGCCCACATTCCTACCGAGAGCCCTTCAACCCCAAATCCTGCACCTTAACTGCGAAACCCCAAATCCGAAGCCCTGAACTCTGAAACCTAAACCAAAAACTAAACCTTAAAGCCCTAAACCCCTAAACCATGAAACCCGCAAACCTGAAATCCTCAACCCTCGACCCTAAACCCCTCCTAAAGCCCTCAACCCTTAACCCTCAACGCTAAAACCCTAAACTCTGAAACCCTCCAAGAAAGCTTGCCGAGGCTTCCAATGGCCCCGTCAAGGCATCGCTTTCTTTGGCGCTGCTACTGGGCCGAAGCCCAGACCCCCGGGAGGATCTAGAAAGTAGATCCCCTAATTTGGGGCCCTATTCTACTCAGGGTACTTTATAGGAACCCCCCTTAAGGGATCTACTTTTTGGATCCTCCCGGGGGTTTGGGAAGTGCGGACGCCCCAAGAGCCCCTGATTATGGTCCTTAATAGTGGGTATTTAGGTTATAATAGTTAGAGGGTATTTACTTCGGGTGTCTTCGCTGTTAGGAGTAAGCTCGGTTTGGGTTTCAGGGTCTATGTTTACGGTTTAGGGAAGCGCAAAACTGGAGTTACCGATGGCGATGTCTATGGCGATGGCATAGATGATATTGTACTGCTGAAGGTGATAACGGTCGTGATCATGTTCATGACGGTGCAGGTGATGATGATGGCAGTGATGGTGATGGTGATGATGATTGTGACGATGATTGTGACGACGGTGATGATTGTGAGGTGGCGGTGAAGACCAACAACAACATGATGACGACGATGATGACGATGATGATGATGTTGGTGGTTCTGATGATGATGAAGATGGCGGTGGTGGTGATGTTGATGATAATGAAGACGGTGGTGATGGTGATCATGATCATGGTGGTGGTGATGATGATGATGACGGTGGTGATGATGATCACGGTGGTGATGGTGGTGATGATGATGGTGATGGTGACGATGAGCCCGAAGTCTGCGAGACGTAAGCCTCTTCACGGAGAAGCCCTAAACCCCCGAAACCCTACACCCCTCAGCCCCTAAAGCCCTAAACCCCCAAACCCTGAACCCTTAACCCCAAAACCCTTAACCCCCACACGCCAAACCCCGTATAAACCCTAAACCACCCAAATTCGGACATTTTGAGCAGTACTAGTAGCTCTGCATAGGGGACTGGGTAAGGGCCAGCTGCTAGCTGACCCGTAATCTGGTCCGAGCGCGTTTCCTAGAGGGCGCAAGTACCAAAATAGTATATACTTTTGGCCTTATTAAAGTAGTCCCTTTTTTTGATACTTTGGGTCCAAAGTATATACTATTTGGGGCCCCAAGTACCCAAATAGTAGGATTTTAGGCCCCCCCATATCCATACTCTGAAAGGTTTTAGGACCGTGAAACCCTACTATTTGGGGTTCTTAGACCCTCAGGCCTTGCCTAACGGTTGATGATATAAAACCTGCATTGCCCACAATACGGAATATATCATAATTCCCATAGTTTAGGGTCCTTAAGGTAATGCAGGATTTATATCCTAAACCCTAAACCCCCTATAGACCCCTTAAAGGAGCCCCTAAAAGGTACCCTTATATCCCTTTAAAGGAACCCCAGGATTTATATCATCAACAGAATCTCGCCAGGGTTTGCGTCTTAAGTGTTAGGTTTGCAAACATTCTGAAAGGTTCCGGGTGTCCCAGAGTCGCTTACTCTAATGGTCCACGTGCCCAAATACCATATGGGAGTTTCCGGAAATTAGGAGTACCTTATTTGGGGGTCCTTATGATAAGGATCCTCCTATTTAGGGTACTACATTAGGGTCCCTTATTTTCGGAAACTCCCATATGCTTCGGCCCTCAAGTACCTATACAGAAACCACTTTAATGTCAGTGTATGCTAGACTAGGTGGCAATTTGGGAAACTTTTTAATTTCCTTTATGGTTCTTATAGAGGTACCTATTCATACATACTTTTCAGAGGCCCAAAACTACAACCCAGTAGATGAGTCAAGGTTAGCTTGGAAATATGGCCTTGCCCTCATCGCATCGAGTGAACCGCTCAGGAATTCCCTCAGTGCGCTGAATGACAAGATCGCCTCGCAATTCGGGTGCCGCTGTCCTTGACTCTTCGTAGGATATATAGCTTCAAGGTTGTGCCTAAATAATTGCCAATACCATTTTGGGGGTTCCTTCTTATAATTATCGTATAATGGGCACCAAAAACCCTATTCCAATAATTAAGGCACCTTTATTAGGTTTTCCTCCTTTTCCTCAAGGGTCTCCCCACAACATGTTTGTGCTGACCTTCGGAGAGGAGCAGAGTGTCGCTGTCTCCCTTGTTCTTAGTAGGGAACGGCGGATCAAGAAGGGTTCAAAAAGGGCTCCTTTAAAGGGATCTATAAGGGTACCTTTAAAGTGATCTATAAGGGTTCTATAAGGAGGTTTCGGCTACATAAAGGGTCATGGGACTTAGTAACCTGGGTTATAATTTTATAATTGCGGTAACTAACTCTACATATAACCCCAAGTAAGTAAGGTACATATAACCTTACTTACCAAGTCCCATGGTCCTCCAGCAGGGGCTACCACAGGGGACCTAAGGGAGCTACTCTAAGGATCCATCCCCCATTCCTTATTGAGAATTAGGGAGTTCTTTGTCATAGTTGGGTGACATCTTACATTTTTATGGGTACTTAAACCCAATAAGGAATAAAAATGTACATTTTTAATCCTATCCCAACCACGAACTAGAGTTGCCATGAATTGACGCTAGAACGGTTAGGGCTTTCCAACTCCACTCAGCCTGCAGGGGTTTCAGAGGTCCAGGCCCGAAAAACCCTGACATTTAGGGGCTTAGGGGCTTTAGGTTTTATGGTTTAGTCTAAGCCATTTACAGGTGGGTAGTTATTAGGTGGGTAGTTTCCCATAAGCCTCCCATACCACTCCTATAAGGTAAAGGGGGTCTTATGGGAGTACTATGGAAGAAGAACTANTAGTTATTAGGTGGGTAGTTTCCCATAAGCCTCCCATACCACTCCTATAAGGTAAAGGGGGTCTTATGGGAGTACTATGGAAGAAGAACTACCCACCTGTAAGGGGCTTCTATTTAGGTCTGAGGTTCGGCACCAGAACCTCTGAGTCCGGGCTCTTGCAAAGATGTTTTTGGACTTGAGGGGTTACGGAAAAGTCCGATACTGCGTAGCCCCAGGGCTCGAAGTACCCACCCATTTATGGTCAAAATGTATACTCTACTATACAGCTACATTGGAGCCTTAGGGTACGTAGCCTGTGAGACGTTCGGGCTTTTATCGTCGACGGAACAGGCCTAGGGTCCAGACTCCTTCCCCGTGTGGGCATCTGGCGAAATGGAGGGTGGCAACCATTCAGCGATAGCCAACAAGACCAGAAACGCTTTCTGCTTCGACCAGAAAACCTGAAAAAGCACCAGGTCGAACCCTACGCCATTGCGTACCAAATCGCCTATGCCTGGGTGATGACAGCTCCGGAGGCTTACGTCCCCGAACGGCCGTACTGCCCTCAAGCAGGACCACTGTGGCAATCTCTGGGCCGGACGACAAAGTTAAAGGCCAGCACCAACAAGACCGAGTCCATCTGCGATAACTGACAAGCTCCCAGAGGGTCCAAGTACCCAAATAGTAGGGTTTTAGGTCTCAAAGTCCATACTCGGAACGGTTTTTGGACCTTGAAACCCTACTATTTGAGTACTTGGACCCTTATAGGGAAGGTTAACCGTTCTTGTGCTAGGATACTCATCCCTTCAGTCTCAGGGTTCAGTTTACGCCGAAGCCCATTCCCTTACTAAGGGTCTAAGAACCCAAAATAGTAGGGTTTCATCCAAAAACCATTCAGAGTACGTATGGATGTTGGGACCTGAAACCCTGCTATTTGGGTACTTGGACCCTCTGGGATTGGACTTTCTGAGCAATTCCTGTAAGGCCATGCGTGTGCCGTTTGCCCGAAGGGTCCAAGCACCTACGATCGCTAGGCTCACCCCGAGCTCCTACCCAAAGGCTCCATGGACCCACATAGTATATATTCAGGCCTCAAGGTACCTAAGTAGGAGCCCCTTTAAGGTCCAAGTACCCTAAACCCTAAACCCTAAAACCCTAAACCCTAAACCCCTAAACCCCTAAACCCTAAACCCTATACCATGAATGATGTGCTCACCCCCAAGCTGCTGCAGTTGCTACGTCGGACCTTTCGGGGTTGACTTCTTAAGGTTTAGGGTTTTACCTGTGAGCCCTTGCGTTGTTCTTGGTTTCTTTCTGGCTGGCTCTTAGGACTTTAAGTTATTGGGTTTCTATACTATAATGGGGAGGCTACAATTTTGAATTTTTAGGAGTGGTACAGAAACCAACCCAGAACGACATAGTGACCCCGGTCTCCTACAGCTGGGGTAAGGGACTGCGGATCACCAGACCCTCGTGACAAGGTTTCATTTTATCGTAAGTTCCCAAATATTCCAACAATATCCCTTACTCAAGGAATATACCTTAAATCATAGTAGGATCCCCATCATGATTGAAGGAATACACCTGAAACCATAGAAGGATCCCGAACAATATTAGGGTTGAACAACAAGGACCCTAAACCCTAAACCCTAAACCCCTAAACCCTAAACCAAGGATCCACAGCAAAGTAGGTTTTGTCAGGTTAAGCTAAGCCCTGGTCCTCAACTGCAGGGCGTCGCGGAAGCCGCGGCTGCATGTGGTTTGGCAGGCGAGGTGTCTGACCTTATGGGGAATGGGTTTAGTCCTAAACCCTAAACCCTAAGAGCCAGGCTTCAACATAATGTCCTTAAAGCCTGTAGACCTCTAAACCCCAAACATTACGGTTCTTACTATCATAAATTACTATAATTACTATGACTGCTATTCTTACTACTATTATGCCTACTATCAAGGGGGAGCGTGTGCTTCGGGGTTCAAGGATTTAGGGCTGTAGGGCTACTTGCGTCTAATCTACGTATGTATTCAGATTGATGCTGTAGCGTTCGTTGTGGTAGCTTATACACTTGTTTGCCATAATGGTCTGCTACAGTGTAGAGCCTAGAATTTTCACATTTGTTGATAATTTTGTTTTTGTAGTATACTTGTTTGTGTACTATCCATGTGTTCCAGAGCTGCAGGGCCCATTCACAATGAAGATGCTTTTGGTCACAGGAATAGCAAGATGAGGGAGTGCGCCACGCTGACACGGCGTCGGAAAGTTAAAGCGTCGATCAGAGTCTTCCAACATGTCGATCTGTCAGTCTGCGAGGCATCTTCGCATATGTGCAGCAAGGATCAGTAGTTAAGGCCATAAAGGGTTTGGGGTCAGCTTTTCATGGTAGGAGAGGTTGTTTTTTCACTCCTCCTTGCCTATTACAGGGCCCTAGAAAATAGTTATTTGAAATTTGGGGGTCTCCTTACTATAATGATATCGGGGAGTGATGGTGTGTCTGAGATCTATAAGCTATTATACTTAGCAGCTGACCACAACCTGAAACCCTACTATAAGGGCCTTAATAATTAGAATAGGGTTTCGGGGCCCATTATACTGCCATTATACTATAATTATAGCAAGGAGCTCCTAAAATAGTACAGGTAACTATTAACTAAATCCTTATAGTAGCCCTTATAGTAGCCCTTATAGACCCCTTTAAACGGAACCGTTTAAAGAAAAACCCTATTCTAATTATTAAGGCCCCTACATTACCTCAAGCAGGTCTGTGATGGCCAGCAGCCAGCTCCGGATCTCCTCCGCATTGCGGAGATGGACGAGGTCCCAACGGTTTAGGGTTTAGGGTCTAGGGGTTTTGGTTCATTTCCCTAAGGGTCCAAGTTAGTCCCTATGTATGGTTTTTGGTACCTCAAAAAGCCCTAAGTCCTGTAGTAGGGAGTACTTGGACCCTTTGGGTTTGTGTCTAGGGTTTGACGGTTTAGGGTTCAGGGTTTGGAGCTTATTTGGTCTTAGGGTTAAAGGGTTAGGGTTTCATTAGGGTTTAGAGTCTAAGGTTTCACGGTTCATTTGGGCTCAGGGTTGATTGTTTGTTTGGCTTTGGAGGTTATTTGGGTTCAGGGTTTATTCTTAGCTTTTTTGTGATGTCGGTTAGGGATTTATGGATACAGCCCTTTCTGAGATTGCATCGGCAGCAGGAGCCATGGTCCCAGCCCTGCCCGAGCAGCTTGTGTTTGGTTGAAATGTGGACCGGGTTTCGGGTCGAATAGACGGTACTCCAATCGGCTGGTGTTTCTCCCTTGTGGACCTTGCAAAGACAGTTCTGAAAGAGAAATCATAAGTCGTTTGCGGTTTGCCAAGCCTGTTTTGCAAGTTGTCATTGCCTGCAAAATGTCGGTTAACCAGCTCTGATCCGAAACCCTATTCCGACCAACCCTGAACCCTAAGCCCGACATCCGAAACCCTGAACCGCTTAAGCCCACAATCCACGCAGGAGGCGGCAGACAAGAAGAACTTTCTCTTTCACCTCAAGGTGGTGTCCGCGAAGCTCCGAAGGACACCGGGCTACTACTTGGAGGGCCGGGCGACTTAGTAAGTAGGTAGTAAACACGGGTACTTAGAAATGGTGTTTAATTGCTGTTTATGAATATCCCTAAGATGCAGCTAAACTCATAATTTTCGCTAGGGGTCTAAGTTCAGCATAGAATATGTAGACATATGAGTAACCTAAACGGGGTCCTACTTGGGGTTATGATACTTATAAGCCTTACACCCTAAAAAGGAAACCCGAAACCCTGAAGCAAGAGAACACCCCCCCCCCCNCTCGGAGGGTCTAAGTTCAACATAGAAAAGTAGTACAAATTAGGAACCCAAACGGGGTCCTACTTGGGGTTAAGATACTTATAAGCCTTACCCCCCAAAAAGGAAACCCCAAACCCTGAAGCAAAAAAACCCCCCCCCCCCCGCCCCGAAGCCAGAGTACACAATAATTCCGAGACTCTTAGCGTAAAGCCTTTCAAGACATATGCTCTTAAACCCAAACCCCCCTTGTACACGCCATGTTAGCACCGTATCAATTCGAAATCTTGCAGGAGCACCGAGGGACCCCGCCGAATCGGCATAAATGTCCGGCTGATCAAGCCTGATGGCCAGGCAGTCGAGGGATTGATGAGTTTCTTACCTGGGCCTTGAATAACCTATACCTTCTTAAGGACTTATATGCGGAAAGCATAGTAAGGAGCCCCAGCAAGAGTAGGTAAACCCTAAACCCCTAAACCCCTAAACCCCTAAACCCTAAACCCCTAACCCCTAACCTCTAACCCCGAAACCCCTAAACCCTAAACCCCTAGTCTAGGTAAGAGTTTGAGGACTCGGGGTTTAGGTCCTTAGGTGTCGGGCTCGGGGGGTGTTTGTTTTGGGGCTCAGTTTTTCTTAGACGCCCGGGAGGATCCAAAAAGTAGATCCCTTAATGGGGGCTCCTATAAAGTACCCTTAGTAGTATAGAGTATAGGGTCCCAAATTAGAGGATCTACTTTCTAGATCCTCCCGGGGGTCTGGGTTCTTAGTAGCTGAGTGGATACACTTTACACTTTTTGGGATAATCTTACCCACTCTAAAAATAAAAGCGTACACGCCTTATGAACTCAGCAACTAAGAAAGCCAGCTAAGGCCCAAAACCGGAATGAGCAGAAACTCGGTTTAGTCCCATACACCGAAGTGACAGAACAGGCCTAAATCCTAAACTCCGAACCCCTAAACCCTTCCCTCTACCGAAGCATAAGCCCCTAAACCTGATTGTTGCCAATTTGTGCCGAAACCCCTAGGCTGCAAGCACTCAAGTTTTGGAGGTTTGTGGACCAAAGACCATACTTTGGGTACTGCCCCCACTCAGTAGCAGTTGGATCGTATTCATAATATAGTTATATGACGCCCTTAATAGTAGCCCTATTATGGACTGTTACTGTATGGGGGCAGTACCCAAACCATACTACACAAGGGGCTTCGGCCTATTTGTTGAGCGTTATAGGGAATTGCCAAAAACCTAAGCTTCAACAGCTTGATGCCAAGCAGGTGAGCAAGGCTTCACCTGTGCAGAGTTCACCGCAGGCTTTTGTTCCCAGCGCTCTCCGTCCGTTTAGGTTTGAGGGTTTAGGGCTTAACTCTCTAATTATTTTTTAAGTTAAGACCCATTTTTGGGTAGTTCAGGGCGACGGGCGTGCTTTTGTAGAACATATAGGGGCTGTAACCGTCAGAATGGTGTCGTGTCTTGGTCCTATAACAAAGTGGTGGATGTAGCTGGCTGCTGAGAGGGGCCTGTCAGACTTGTGGTGTGCAGTCGGCTTGTCGTTCAGTGGTACCCCATCTTGATTGAAGCCAAACCCTACACCGTAAACCCAAAGCCCTAAACCCTAAACCCTCAACCCTAAACCCTACACCGTAAACCCTAAACCCTAAACCCTGAACCCCCTCATGTCCAAGGTTGGAAGTATGGGCCCCTAACCTGGACCCTTAGGCCTTCTTGAAGGGGTTCTAGGGACCCTCAAGAGCCGAAATCGGGTTTACCCTAGACATCTAAGGAGTCCTTTTTATAAGGCTTTTGGGCCCAAAGACCATAGTATTTTGAGGCTTTTGGGCTATTTTGATCCCTAGGGGTATATCGTCGGTTTGTTTTAGGATCCCAAGGTTGAGGGCCATACTAGGTTGCCATGGTTTCAACCGTTGATCATGAGAGGCAGTAAAAAATTGGGACTCCAGGTACCCTACTCGGGCCTACTCTACTTATGACGCGACCGACTTACTATGTAAGACTTACTTTAAAAGCACCTGACCCTTGATGTAGGGTTTAGGGTTTAGGGGCTACTACATGTCTGATTCAGGCTCTCTGGATTAGGGATGGGCTCATTTGCATGCACTGGCACAATGGCAGGTGTTTCTTTTGCAATTGTCATGAGCTGTTGGGTTTTGTCTCGCATGGCGAGGGTGACCCTTAAACCCTATGCCTAAGCCCTAGACCGTTTAGTCTGTGTTGTAGATCTGACGTAGGTAGGGCTAGCTTCCCTAGGCTCCATGTACCTTTACAAGAGCCCCTTCACAAAGAATATCCTATATGGGCACGTGGAGCCTTAGGGTGTACACTAAACCCTAAAGCCCTTTGGGCTATGCTGGGAAAGGCATGGGTTCCTTTTCTTTGTAAGGTTTTGGGGTTCAGGGTTCTCCAAGACTACAGAGCAGGTTTCACGAAATAGGGGTTGTGGTTCTTCGTTTACGGTTGAGGGTAATTGGTTTAGGGTTTAGGGTCTGTCAAGTGTATATTGTCCCTTTCTTGCAAACCCACATACGGGTCACGCTACGGCCGCACAAAGTGCTGAACGGAACCCAAACCTGAAACCCGGAATCCGTAAACCCTTAGCCCTGACCAACCAAAAACCAACAGACATGCGACATGAGCCTTCAACCGCAACCCTTATAAGCTGAAAACCAAAAGCCAAAACCATACATATGCAGGCATGGACCACTCTGAACAAGTGTTTCGATACTACGTCATGCTAGTTGAGTGGTTCCTAATGACAATCACAGCATAGGTCTACCCCAACGACTTTTTCTAAATACTGAGACCCCAAACCCTAAACCCTACACCCTATGCAGGCATGGACGACTCCAGAGCACAAGGTTGCCAACATGCTTGCAAGCCAGAACATGCATGCGGCCCAGTCTTAGGGGTTTAGGGATTTAGGGTTGAAGGGTTTTGGGGGTTTAGGGTCTAGGGGTTTAGGGTTTAGGGTTTATAGGGTTTTAGGGATTTCAGTCTTCGAAAGAACAGTTTTGCATTTTGGACCATCGTAAACCCTGAGCTGGGACAATCGTAAACCCTGAGCCATAATCCTTAAGTTCTAAACCCCAGACCCCCGGGAGGATCCAAAAAGTAGATCCCTTAATGGGGGTTCCTATAAAGTACCCTTGGTAGTATAGGGCCCCAAGTTAGGGGATCTACTTTCTAGACCCTAAACCCTAAACCCTGAATAAACTAAGCGTTTCCCTTATAGATCCCTTAGAGTATCTTAAACCCCTTTCTAGATCCTCCCGGGGTCTGGGACTACACTCTCAACCCGATGGATGGCGGTGTTTACACGTATTTCTGTAACATTTTTTACATATATAGTATAATTATTTACATATATATATATATCTTATATAATTGTTTACATTTTTAATAGTTTCTTTTGGTAAGGATTTATGCAAATTAGTGTTTCGGAGAGGGATGTGGGCAGTCCTCTGTTGCTGATGGTTCAGTGTTTAGGGTTTCCAGGACTCACTGAACTCTAAGGCCCCAAAGAGCCCATCAACCCTACATACTTGGAGGATCATGGGACTTAGTAAGTAAGGTTATAGGTACCTTAATTGGGGTTATAAGTAATTAAAAGTATAGCTGCCTTAGTTATAGCCCTAGTTACTAAGTCCCATGAAGCCTTCAAGTAGGTGTTGTCTTTGGACCCTAAAGCTTGAAACGAGTCCGATAGAGCCTCAGGCAAATAATGCCAATACCCTTACTAAACCCTAAACCCCCAAAAACCCCTAAACCCCTAAACCCTAAACCCGAACCCCTAAACCCGAAACCCTGACCCTAAACCCCTAAACCCGAACCCCCAAACCCTGGTTGATGTTCTTTGTCGCCTCCAAAGATGAGGCTTTCTTTCAATTCCAAGCCGATAGACTAAGCGTTGAGGATGCCAAATCACGGTCTATACTTTAGGGGTTGGGGTGTATAGGGTTTAGGGTTTAGGGCTTCTTGAGTTTAGGGGTTGGGGGGTAGGCTTTAGGATTTACAGCTTAATATTTCAGCACCACTAGCCTAGAGTTTAGGGGTTGGGGTGTAGGGTTTAGGATTTAGAGCCTCGTATTTCAGCACCAATAGCCTAAACCATGCTACACCACCAGGAGCCTGCATCTTCTTCGCGCCATGGACCGAGAAAGGAACTGGCGCCTAAGCAGGGGGAAAGCTCACAGCCCATCCATCGTGTCTTTACTCTGTCCAGATCTCGAGGACATCGGCAGCTAGCTTATTTCTGAACATGTGGGAGTCACGCTTCCTGAAGGGTTTCTCACTGTGACGGCACAACCCCAAAGCCCTACTCCAATCATCAGGCCCCTACACTCTATAGTCTCCTTAGGAATTGTTGTTTTTTAAATTTTTGTTCATAAGAAGCCCAAGAGAATATTGACAATATTATTTTTATGATGGTTCCAGGGGGGTATAGCATTGCCACCAGCTCTTCGCGTTTCGCAACCCCTAAGGGTCCATGTACCCAGGTAGAATATACTCCGATATATCTAGATAGGGAGTACTGTAAGGCCAAAGCATGTACTGTTTGGGCGCATGGACCCTTATACCCTATAAAACCCTTAAAGAAACCCTTAAAGGAACCCTTAAAGGAATCCTGAAAAAATCCTTAAAGTAACCCTTAAAGGAATCCTTAAAGGAACCCTTAAGGGAGTCCTTTAAGGACTTTTAGGGAATATCGGATTGCGGGTGAAACGTCAGCAGCCAAGGGGCAAACCCCATGCAGATCCGGACGAGGCGGCACAAGTCTTTACTGCTCTTTGGTTTTTCCCTTAGTAGCTGAGTGGATAAACTTTACACTTTTGGGGATAATATTATACCCACTATAAAACTGAAAATGTACACGTTTTGGGGCTTATGAACTCAGCAACTAAGTTTCTTGTAACCCAGAGGGTCCAACTACTCCCTACTGTATTATAAGACTGTAGGGCCTCTTTAGGTATCAAAAGCCAGAGGGTCCAAGTACCCAAATAGTAGGGTTTTAGGTCCCAAAGTCCATACTCTGAATGGTTTTTGGACCTTGAAACCCTACTATTTGGGTACTTGGACCCTTCGGGAAAAGCCATGAATAAGGACTACTTGGACCCTTAGGGTAGGAATGTCACTTTTTTTTCTGGCTCTAATGGCGGCTAGGAACTGGGCCTTAGGCTTTGGTACGTTCCGTTTCTTTTTGGGTTTTATTTCAGGGCTCGGAATAACTAGTAACAGGTACCCCCTTAACATAATTATAGTATAGTTTTGTAGTACAATAGACATCAACACCCGATTCATTTTTCAGATTCACGCCCCCACATTATGTGACCCTAAACCCTAAACCCTAAATTATATTGGGGGGGGCGGGGGGTTATGTGCTTGGGGGGTCTCGGGGCGTAACCGTTTCCCAAAGGGTCCAAGTACCGGCATAGTAGGGTTTGAGGTCCCAAAAGCCATACTCTGAATGGTTTTTGGACCTTGAAACCCTACTATTTGGGCACTTGGACCCTGAGGGTTATAGAAATCCTTAACTTGAACCCTAAACCCTAAACCCTAAACCCTAAACCCTAAACCGAAACCCTTTACCCTTACACCTTGTTGCAGGAGTGCTACACCTGCGTCTGGGCCGAGGACTCCTCGGTTGTTTAAGCCCCGTAGCCAGGTCTTGTGTGTAATACACCCAGTTCAGTGTCTCAACTAACTATCTCAGTGACAAAGTCTAGCTGTGCCGGTCCAAAAACCATTCAGAGTATGGACTTTGGGACCTAAAAACCCTACTATTTGGGTACTCGGACCCTCTGGGATAGTGGTAGGAAAAAATGGACACTAAACCCTAAACCCTTTGCAGGGCCATGCTCGCAAGTGCCTGGGCGCCCAGGTTGCAGGAGGACATGTTCACATGCTTGGCCCTGCCAATGAGGGTGCGAGGCAGTCTGTAAAGTTTTTAGGGATGTCAGGGCTTAGGATTTCGGGCATGGTCTCCAATTCTTGTTATAGTTATAGCTACCTTTTGTTGTATAGGGTCCTATCCAGAAAACTGGTGAGCCGAAACGTGGAACCATATCGGAACAGGTGTCGTACAAGCTCAGCCGTAGACACCAAACCGTAGACCTTGACACTTTCCGGTGGTTCCTTCGAGTCGTTTCATATTCAAACCCTGAGTCGCACATTTAAATTATGAGTTTGTATAGCACTTACAACTATTAAAAGCCCTATGCTCTAAGCCCTAAGTTGTCTTCAGGATTTGAACCTGGGATGGACGATGCCAACCTGGTCGCTTCGAGAGAGTCCACTGACGCTCCTGTGTCACCGGCTTGTTTCTACGCAGCTCCAAACCCTAAGCCATGCCTGTGGCCCTGAAAAGCTACCAGGAGGTAAAATTCACGTGAAGGTCCGATGCCAATGACTATCGACTATCCTGTACAGACTGCAGCAAAATCTTCCAAGGGAAGAAGCCCTAAACTTGCTAAAACCTAAGCCTTCTAGAACCCTTACAGTACTGCTATGGTTTCGGAAGAGGGATCGAGAGAAGCCTTTGTTCTGTGTTCGGAGTTTGAGTGCCTTGAGTAACCTGCAAACTTTACAAAACAAAACACAACACCAAAGCACCAGCACCCAAGTAGTATAAGAGCCTTAACTATACCGATACTATTTGTTGGGGGGTTCCTTATTAATGATATACACCAAAGCGCCATTCTAATTATTAAGGCCCCTACACTATGTGAGTTAAATTCCGTGATCCAGCGCAGTCCTGAGAACCCTTTGGTTAGTCAGTGTATAGGGCATAGGGTGTCGGATTGTTTTGTTTGTTCTGAGATCATCCTGGAGGGACAAGCAATCTTAGTTTAATTTTGTTGCACCTTTTTGTTCCTCAACTTTGCCTCAACCCCTAAGACACCACAAACGATGTTTGGGCCTTTTCTGAGACAAAACGTGGAGACCCCTAAACCCCAAACCCTATTAAACCCTAAACCCCATAGATCCCGTAAAGGAGCCCTTAAAGGTACCCTTATAGATCCCTTTAAAGGACCCCAGGATTTTATATCATCAACCGTAGTCTTGGCTTGGCAGGAGCTACACCATGGAAGTCCAGGTGCTGCTCTACAGCAGCAACTTGGCTCTCCATCGGAGATACTTAGGGGTACTTGGAAAATTCCCCTGCAGAGGGTTTAGGGTTTAGGGTCCATATATTGAAAAAACTATCCCAGAGGGTCCAAGTACCCGAATAGTAGGGTTTGAGGTCCCAAAATCCATACTCTCAATGGTTTTTGGACCTTGAAACCCTAGGGTAGGGGTACTTAGAAATATGTGTTATTTTTTGATTCCTATACTCCCTAAGAAACAGCTAGAATTCTATGTTTTGCAAGGGGTCTACATAAGTTCAGCATAGGATACAGTTCATGTCAAGGGCAATGGGGCCTCATGAAGGAGGGACATCAGAGGTTTTGTTCAGGTCATACTATGGCCGCAGGGTCCTTCTTCAGGAAACGTGTCCTACGCGATGTAACATTGACATACCCTCCTCTATGAAGCCCTTGACAACCCTATAAAGCCTCGTAACCTGAAAAACCAAAACCCCCCAACAAAGCCGATTTAGTAATGTCGGTGGGTAGATTCTGCAGAGACTTCTAGAGGGGCCTTGATGCGGCAACACAGTCGTTAAATTACTACACGTTGTTTTGCAGGGTTTTGAAGTTATAAGTCTTATAAGTGTCAGGGGAAGTGTAGGGGGCCTTTTCGGGTGTTAGGGTTTATAGCGTTTGAGCAAGCTCCGATTGGTTGGAAGATGGGATATGGATGATAAACGTGAAGATTCTGTGATATTTATTTGAGGCACTTCCGGTATTTGGGCTCTTAAACAGGAGCTTCTGACAAAAGACTGAAAAGAGTGGGATCTGCAACAAACGTAAGCCCCCCTCCCAAAATCACATAGATCCCGACTATGAAGTTGCTTGGTTGAGGGGTTGGGGTCTCCGGAGACATGATGTTCAAGAATCCCTGTCGCACAAAGCCTGCCCCGAAAACTCACACCCCCCAAATCCTACAAGACTTGACACGGATGCTGCGCCGAGTTTTGCAGCATCGCCAATTTAGGTTTTCTTGTTTTGGACAAATGTATCCGCACCTTGCAAGAAGGTGCAAAGCCTTATACAGTCCAGAATGGTTTCATACAAAAGCTACATAGTACCATCGGTACCCAGTGTCAGACCTGAAGATTTCCCAACCGGAAACACGATCAGAAAGTCTCAGCCACTCAGCAAAAGAAGGGCTTGAATAATGAGTAATGCTATTCCGCACTGGTTCCCTGTAACACATTTAAGTCCCTTTTCATGCCGTATTTCTATTGCACCAAAGCCCAATGTTGCCGGTCTGTATATTGGACCCGAAACCCAATGCCTAAGGAAGAAAAATCAATTAAGCTGCCCCGACTGCAATGCACCCGCATCGCCTTATGCCATGAAGGGTTTGAGATCTCAGCGGAGTGTTTTAGGAGTGGTCGCTTCCCAGGCAACCCAGTCTCCAGCGGCGACGATGTGAAATCTCGGCAGGAGAAGGCACAATGTTTGGGGTTTTTCCAAACCCTATACCCGGAGGGCCCACGTGTACCACCATTACGGAATTAGGCCCCAAAGCCGTAATAGGGATTGGTCTTTGGGGACCTAATGCCATACTGGTAGTATACATGGACCCTCCAACCCTAGACCCTCTAACCCTAAACCCCTCCCGGGGGTTTGGGTATGAGGTTTAGGAGGTTTAGGGTTTTAGGGTTTAGGGGGTTTAGGGTTTAGGACCTGCCTGGAATTCGAAGGGTTGGAAGGTGTGGCTGTTAATTGGGATTCAACCTGATTTTGCGATTGTTGTGTCTCATGTGCTCCGCAGGGCCCTTGGTGACTACTTCGTGAGATCAGGAGTGATGCACAACATTGTTGTCCTGTAAAGTTAGAGCCTGATTAGCAAGCCCGTTTCGTGGGCAATGCCGAATACCTGGAACTTGGTTAAGATCGGAAGCCCCTTTCGGGGGATTGGGGAAAAGTTAGATGTTAGAGTAGTAGTAGTAGTAGTAGTAGTAGTAGTAGTAGTAGTAGCAGCATTGAGTACTGCTGTCCACTGCCCTTTCCAGCGAGTTGAGATTGTCCATCTGGGATCCCGAAGACCAAGACCGAAAGTACCTATGTATCCCATGAGGTTTCACGACCCTTGAGGGTTTGCCACTCGACCGGAAGTAAGCATGCAGCCCGCTCATGTTGGCCACCTTGTGCCACCGATTGTGGAACTAGCGCTCACTACCGTCTTGGGCCCTCGCCTTCACATCGCTCGCTTCCCTGTGTTTGTACTGTGTGCATGCCAGTCGCTATCTTGTTTGCAATGTCCTGCCAAGGCTCCGAAAAGGAAGCGCATGAATCACGGGTACAATAACATCAGCGTAGCAACTGGCAGCATCTCCTCACCTCGCGGTGAACCATAACCACGACCCCACACACTCCGGGACAGCAACGGCAAGGAAAAGAGGCCTCGATTGAAGAACGATAGCTCATGTGGCGGCCTTAGTGATCAACCCCCGCCACTGAGAACGCGCCGCCATCGAAGTCAAGTACTTGCGTTGCTCAAACGCAAAAGAAGAGGGTCAGGCATATTTTTTTCTGGTGCTGTGGCCGACACATGTCCGACAGATGCGCAATACAAGCATGTCACGGGCTCATCCATAATGCAGTTGCGCGATTCTGTTGATCGCCATGAGCAACCTGATGCATCCTGCCATCTCCAGGACTAGAGAACTCCCGACTGTACCACTGCGTAACACCCGCCATGTGGGTGCATGATCGGACGCCGCACCGACAGTGCCAAGCGCGCCCCCAAAAATCCACGCAATGGTTACCAACAAAAGATAAAACTGTATATTACTTGCCGTTTAGCAAGCGACCAATCTGATTGGCAATGCGGAGAAAACAATTCCCCCGAGTTGGAGATTGTTGATGTCATCATGGCGGTGGACTCGGAATCGGATGAAGATTACACGCAGCCTCGCAAATTCCGGCGCACCGCAGCACAAAACACATGGATTGAGGAGCATGTAGCTGAGGGAACATATGTATCGGAGTGCATACAAATGCAGACGTATATGATTCCCGCCAGGCTAACCTTGAGTATGGATTTGTGCAGTCCTGCTGAAACTATCGCTTCGGAGTGCCTCCGCAGTGGACGGGTTTCATGGGACAGNTGCATACAAATGCAGACGTATATGATTCCCGCCAGGCTAACCTTGAGTATGGATTTGTGCAGTCCTGCTGAAACTATCGCTTCGGAGTGCCTCCGCAGTGGACGGGTTTCATGGGACAGCATTGCGAGGATCATGGAGCTTCTGCCCCAGGATAGTAGCCGCGTTGGACATCTGATGATGTTCAGGGTGGATTATCCTCGAAATCATTCTTGACAGGAGCCTGGGCTCGCGGACCTCATTTTGGCCTCATGCGAAACACGAAGCTTTACCCCAAGGTTTCTGAGATGCTTGCGAATGTCATTCACAACGTCGACAAGCAGCATAAATTCAGCACCCTCAACTTGGCACGCAATGTCGCTTCCAAACCACATAAGGACAGTCAAAATGCCAAGGGAACGTGGAATCTGGTCCTTCCGTGCTCTAAGTACACGGGGGGTGGACTGTGGATTCAACAGGCTCAAGGATCTACTTCGTTGTCTATGGAGGGCCCAGCTGGACATGTATGGGACACGTCAACACCCACTAGATTTTGCCCGGAGAGTATACATGCTACCGCGCCATGGGGTGGAGACAGATTGGTGCTCATAGGCTTTCATGTTCGACATGTGCATTCGCTTCCAAAGGAGGACGCTTTGCATCTGCAGCGTTTGGGCTTTAATCCTGTATTGGAGGACATATGATTCTTGAACGTTTGCGTGATGGCGCGCCAATGTTTTCAACTATGGAGGCTCAGGGGAGATGCAAGCCAGAAAAGACATTATCGCATGAGATGAAGCTTCTCTCGCATCGTGGTGATTNGATTCTTGAACGTTTGCGTGATGGCGCGCCAATGTTTTCAACTATGGAGGCTCAGGGGAGATGCAAGCCAGAAAAGACATTATCGCATGAGATGAAGCTTCTCTCGCATCGTGGTGATTGCTCCTTTGCTGCCGCTGAGGTTCAGATGTGCGTTTCGAACTGTTCAAACATGACGCTGATCAATGCGTTGCTCCCAAACGCCCGCTTTGCCTGAGATGCTTGATTTGGGCGACTCTTCGCCTGCATTAGTACAGGTGGTATGCTTGGTGCTGTCGGCACGATACCACAGGATGGTTTCTGCGCTCTCATGTTCTATTTCTTGCATAGTTGATCCGTTCATTGGAGCTATAAGCGCTAAGCGCATGCTCACATGAAGGATTGTGTGTCTTTATTTCGGGCTATATGCGCTCCCCGGAGGAGCCAATGCATATGCATTGCCGGCTTCATACACTAGGTCGCTCACGAGCGGTTGTGCACGCAAAGGCAAAAGCAGTAGCAGACATACACCAACATGTTCAAAAGCATCAATGCAAATGCGTTACATTCGTACATGCATGCATGCACATCAACACTGCAAGCACACATGCCTGCATTTCATTCAATCACACAGGCAGGCAGACAGATGAAACATAAATGACAGACAGATGGATCAGACCGAAGCACGTGTGAACGCCTATGAGTGTCTGTCTCGACGTTTGTATGCATGCATATGCGTAAGTGTATGTATATGTGTATCTGTACATGCATGTGCATGATGCACGTGCATGTGTAATGTGCATGTGCATGTGTAATGTGTAATGTGTATGTGTACGTGTATGTGTGTGTATGAGTGTCCGTATGTCTGTCTTTCTGTCTGTCTGTCTGTCTGTATGTATGTATGTATTTGTATGTACTTGTACGTATGTTTATGTGTGTTTCTGTACGTTTATGTAAGCTTATGTATGTATGTATGTATGTATGCAGGTAGGTAGCTAGGTAGGTAGGAGGTAGGTATGTATGGATGGATGTATGTGCATGGGTGCACGGGTGCATGAGTGCATGAGTGCATGGGTGCATGGGTGCATGGGTGCATGGGTGCATGGGTGCATGGGTGCGTGGGTGCGTGGGTGCATAGGTGCATGGGTGCATAGGTGCATGGGTGCATGGGTGGGTGGATGGGTGGATGGGTGCATGGGTAGATGGGTTGGATGGGCGGATTGGTGGATGGGTGGATGGGTGGATGGGCGGATGGGCGGATTGGTGGATCGGTGGATGGGTGGATGGGTGGATGGGTGGATGGGTGGATGGGTGGATGGGTGGGGCGGATGTGTGGATGGGTGGATGGGTGGATGGGGGGATGGACGCATGGACGGATGGACGGATGGACGGACGGATGGACGGATGGACGGATGGAGGGATGAGTGTGTGTATGTCTTCAGGTGTTTGTTTGTATGTGTCTGTACTCTTATGCCATGTTCTGCTGTGTTCGGGATTGTATTTAGGTGGGTGTTCACGACAAGTATTTCCCTGCATTGAGCTCGTGCAGATGGGTCAAGCCCTGATCGCTCGTGCAGGTTAAGTGGCTTCTTTGCGGGAGTCACTTTCGGCCGCATGACTGGAAAGAGGTGTTAATGCGGTACCGCGAGCGTTGCTGACAGCAGCTGAGGCAGCAGCTGCAAAATGGCAGCTGGTTGTCCCCTGGCTACAAACTTCGCGCGACGAACACTCGGAACTTTTAGGTTTAAGTTCGGGACCTCTGAGTTGAACATGAGATTGAGCTTTAAGGCTTTCAGTACCGAGGCAACAGGCCTTGCCTCCGCCTGTGACGGGCTTGCGGAACCAGGCAGCGAAGTGCAGCCGCGCAGCTCCTTTCAGCGTTGTTTCTTTTTGCTTCTGGGAGAACTCCCAGTTCGGAGCAGTGGCAGGGGAACACTTGCTACCTGAATGCGATCCTGCAATGCCTTGTACATACGAAATTGCTATGCCAGCAGTGAGCTCAGATTGCTCCCACTTGTCCCCAGAGTGTTCATTTGGGAAAGTCTGCATGCCATTCGACACGTTTAAGCCTTCGTCAATGCGCATGACTCTCCAAACTCCGGCGTATCAATGTGTCTCTACTGAGCCTGTGCCGGGTTCCTGCCCCGGAAGTTCTTGTTTTTGCTTGTCGAGGTTGGTGCAAGAAGTGCCGTCACAGTGCCTCCGAAAGCAGGAGCAGCGCTGGGTTTGACCGGTGGGATGTGGCATCCCCTCAGTTTGTGATGGTCTGAAATGGGGGGGGCCTTGGTGCAGGCAGTGGTTGGGGTCTGAAATGGTGGAGGACCCATTTTAGACCCTTTCGCGCGGACCCATTTCAGACCCCATGTAGGAATGGTCTCGGTGCCATAGATGACAGAAGAAGAAAATATGTCATTGGGCGCAGAGGGGGAGATAGGAGAGAGAGGCAGAAAGAAGCAGCGGACAGGTAGTTTGGAACTTGCTCACGCCTTCGTGAAATTCTGGTTTTGGTGGTGGCCGACCAAGAGACGAAGAGGGAGTATAAAACATAACATACCTTACTTTAAGTTTGTAAAGACATGGAAAATCGCTCGGCTCCTGGATTTTCCTGCTCTTTGCAGCCTTTTTGCTCGATTTGGATTAGGAATCTAGGAATTTCCGACCATTCCGGAAATCGCTGTCTGGAGAACCAGGAGGGATTAGGGTTTAGGGAGAGTGTAGAGTCTAGGGTCTATAGGGTTTAGGGTTTAGTGCACTGCTCCAGTGAAAGCTGTCGGGAGAGAGACGGAGAGGGTTTGAGAGGACAAGTGCACGGGAGCGACAGAGGGAGGGGGAAAGGAGGGGAGAGAGGAAGGTAGACGGGGCGAGAGAGAGGGAGGGAGGGAGGGAGGGAGGGAGAGGGGACAGCAAGGAGCGAGAGGGCTTTGCATGAAAACCACAAGCACGACAGGCGTACCATAGCATGTCCGTGCTGTGGCAAGCTAGAGGTCTGAAATGGGTCGTCGGCAGAAACGCGAAACACCCTAGGCAGACCCCATTTCAGACCCCAAATGGTGGGGTCTACATTGGGTGGTCCTAGGAAGACCCTTCACAACCTGAGGGGATGATGTGGCAAGGACATAACATGCGTGATGGTACATATTTCATCCACCTGCTCGACAAACTATCGCAAGACGCGCCACAGTTCTCGCGCAATGGGAAACTGACGGTGACGACAAGAAACACATTCATCAACAGTTCAGCGCCGCACATAATCGGAGGCCAGCAAGCCTTGGAAGGCGTGGTCCTTAGTGCAAGTGCGCAGCACTTCAGTCCAGGACGCACGGCAGTGGCTGGCACAACTGCAGCAGCTGATCCACGATATGAATCAAGCGACGCCCTCATTAAAGCTGTTGTCATATGTGATGACACCTTCCCCCATGCGGACCTGACTTGGGAAGTCTGCGCATAGCCAGTTCTCGACATGCATTGAGGTTCACCCTGCGAGTTGCGCTGTGTCCAACATCGCAGAGCAGCTACTGGCATGTTTATTTTTGTGCTTCTGCAGCGCGTTCAAAACTATTTTACTTCGAAACATCCCCACCCCACAGATCAGGAATTTGTGGACCGTCCACGGTAAGGGTCCAACAGCAAACACAAGAAGAGTAGTATTGACAACTCTTGGCATTTGCTGTTGAAGTGATTGGGCTTGACAAAGTGGAGGGGGGGTTTGGAATGATTTGGGAATACGTAGGGTTGGTACAGGAGCACCTTTTCCCATCTTGGGCTCTCGCATGATGCAGAGACCGTGATCTTACTTTGGCGCAGCTTAGGGCCACCCCTGTTTGTGTTTATGCTACAGTCCGAGCTGATGAGTTTCACCATCCGAATTGATGAGTCATGTGGTGACAAGTCTTCAGAAATTTCAGAAATCACGTAGATCGTACGCAAGCAGCAAAGGGGGATTGCGAGGAACCTGAACTAAAATGCGTAAGAGCAAAAACTTGAACTTGAATCTTCAACCTTAAACTCATGCAGTAAACTTTCTGAACATGAATGCCATGGCAGCCAGCACTCAGACGTGAAATGGCTCCTTTTGGGCACTCTGCTACCATAACAGCGCTCTTTGTCAGACCTTCTTTTGCAGACCTTCAGTTTCTTGGGTGGATTCCTGGGTTTTGCTCAGATGCAACAATGGGTCCGGATCTTTTTTGAAAGGTTTGGCCAAGCTTGGTCTTTAGGAAGGTTTGCCAAACCTTCGTGTTTTAGATGGTTCCCTGGTCCCCGTCCTTTGGTCTTTGGTCCCTGCGGTCCTTTGATCGCTGGTCCCTTGGTCCACGGTCGCCGTGTTAAATGACGCGACCCTGAGAATGCCCCTCAACATGCATTGTGAATGCTCTGATGCCGAATGGCATTGGCTCAGGACTGGACTGATCGGCTTAACAGGACAAAGGATTGATCTGCATGAGTGTGTTGTGAGTAGCTGGGAAAGTGATTGATCTCGCCAGGTCCTGAGTGTCCAGATTGTATTCATTGTATTCTGCTCCGTGATGTTGAGGGTCCTAGTACGAATGCGCCTATTGCACGGATGAGTTCTAAAGCAAGTGCCGATCCCCAGCTTGTGCTCGCGGACTACTCAGCTGTGCACGGTGCAGCAATCTGAGTGATCGAACAATGAGCCGGTAGTTCACAGCTGAAAAACCGTAGCATTAGCAAAACTTCACAGCCAGAATCAAAAAGCAACGTCGCACCATAACATGCGCTGAGCTGCACAAGGCCTCGAAAGAAGCTTCAAGATGCAACGCGAAGCAGGCCTACAAATGCGCAGCATATTCTTCCTGCGTATGAATGAGGTTAACGACATACCCGAGATGCCGGAACACATTATCTGGAGGTGATATATATATATATGGTACCCCCCCAAAACTTACCTCGAAGTAGTTGGCAATATAATCATATTGCTGATTACTTACAATCAAGACAATAAAAAATCAAATTTGATTTTCTCATCGCTTGGAACATCGAACATCGAAGATCCCACAGAAAAATTTCCCAGGATCTTCGATGTCCATTGTTCAAAGCATTGAAAAAATCAAATTTGGTTTCTTTGATTTTTCCATCGTGTTTATACATATAAAGATGTTGGCCGGATGCGAGCTACATGTCCAAGTGCTTGCCGCAGTATTCTGACTTAAGCCGTAGCCAAGAAAAGAATTCTTGCCATCATCATGTCGACTCCTGTGCAGATCACAGGGTCACAGGGCTTCGTGAGTTTAACCGCCAAATTCGTCGCAACACTACACCTTCAACAGGCCTCTTCCTCCGGTGCGGCGTCGTCGGGTCATAAGCCCAACATCAAGTTGGCGCACCCAACCCCGCAGGGTGTCAAGAAGTCCATCGAGGATGGTTCGACCCCAATTCATCCATCGCGTTTGCCTGTGACTCTCAGAGAACATTCGTTGCCACATCAACAACATTGCCAAGTCGTTCAAATGGGGCTCAAAGAAAGAAGACGAGTGGACCTTCGAAGCCCAACAGACGTTGCTTGCGAAGCTGCTAAAGACAAAGAGCACCAACAAGGCATCGCACACAACGAAGTTTGCAGCCATCATGAATGTGGACGGCGGGGGTACAATGCCGGCAATTGAGGACGTGCAGATGGAGGACGCCGCATTAGACGAGATCGACACTGATGCCACGAAGAAGATTGACGACTGCGAGGAGACTGAGGGTAAAATCCAGCGTGAACACCGAGGACAACGCGAACAACGGCAACAACAACCAAATGAACGACGACAGCAGCAGCAGTGGCAGCGACGGCGACAACGATTCGGATAGCTCCGGAACGAGTGTGCCGCCAGAGGTGGATTACAGTCAATGAGAGGGCAGTTGGCACGACGGCTTCCAGCAAATGATTGCGCTCCATACGGAATTCAGCGATACCACCTAGAAGCAACTTGTGCTAAACAAGCTTCTGAAGATGTTCATCAAAGTGAAGGCCAGTGTAGACAACTTGTAAAGCAAGAATACGGCTGTGAGCTCTTCCAGAATGGTCGCCTGGCGTGTCATAAGAGATCAAAAGAGAATGCGCCACAGCCGCCGGTCCGATTCAGTTGCTTGACATCTAGTTTGTCCTGGCACGATACCATGATACACCAAAAGTTGGCTATGATGATATGCTTGAAAATATAAGTATATATCAACTGGATGTGATGATACTGCTAATAGTATCATCATAGTCAGTTTCATAATTTTATTGTCACATGGCAATACTACATACACTGCAGGATATTACTTGTATAGTTGTGAAAACTCAAAATTTTGTGCTCAAAATCCAATACATGGATATCCACTTATATTGTTAAGAGTGTCATCATAGCCAACGCATAAAACTGAATATGATGAAGCGACTAACCGTATCATCATACTCAGTTTATTTGTTGTGCTGTCAAGTGGCAACATACATATGCACAATAAAACATGTATGTATACAAATCAGGGGGGGGAAGCATCTACAACTACATTGACAATCCAAAACCCCAAACCTCTTCCATAATCTACAATGCTGCACTGCTACCGCACGGGTGCTCAAAATGCTGGACATATTGGACTTCTTCGTATCGCTTTTACTTGGCTAGCAAGACTTCGGCTCAAACTTCAAACTCTAAACTACACACTTTAAGTTAATCGCGAAGTATGTAGGAACGTGTAGTATGTAGGAGGCTGTAAGTTCCTCGTATGCAGGAGCCTGGAGTATATAAGTTCTTGAGCTGGGGCGTTCACAATGGCGTCGTTGAGACTCCCTCGCCTTGTAAGACCTTTTCATGTGGGACGCCTGGAAAGTCAAGAACTACTTCTTCTACCTGTAGGAAGCCCTCCAAGTCACCAGCCTGGTCCGACGGCAACACCACCGCCAGCAACCACAACAACAACACCGACACCACCCACACCGCCATCACCACTGCTCACACCCCCCGTCGCCACCACCCACACCACCAGTACCACCCACGCCTCCACCGCCACCACGACCACTGCCACCACCACAAGGCTTGAAAAGAACAGCGGCGCCTCTTCGTGGTGTCATATTGCCGCCGCCTGTTAAAAGACGAGGTGTTCTAGTACTGCCGCCACGCAGAGAAAGTGTTTCGAGTCCTTCTGCTGCTGTACCAGGTCTTGAACTACAGCACAAAGCAGTTTCGGTTGCCGCAGCACCCGCTAAAGAACTGAAAAAGTAGTACCCGTTGCAGCTGCTCCAGTACGTCGAGCTGACGAAGTAGCAAGACCTGACGAAGGACCACGACCTGCACCCAGAGCCATAGCCATAGCAGAGCCGATGGAGAAAGTCACGGCCGCAGCTTTCAAATGTACAGTGCTATGTACAGATGAACCTAGGGACAGCACGCGATGTGGGAGGCAACCACCGGGTGCTGTGTAAACATGTCGGATGTCACAAAGACATCGTAATGGGACTGTTGCAGAACCAGAAATTCGTGAACATGCATGCCAAGTCTGCAACACTGTGTGCCAGGCAGAAGAGAGTAATCTGTTTCTGCGTTTGTACAGCCGGCAGACATCGAAGTGTCGCGGCCTATGCTTGCTTGAGCACATGTTTCAGAAATACGTTTCACCCTCGGCCAGTATAAAGGTGCAGCGCTTGGAAAGTGACACCTGGGCTGAGAGCACATGTGCTGGTAAATGCAACGTGTGTGTGGCACCGCTGGCGCAAGATGTATGTGCAAAGCTACATGAGAGTTGGACCATGCTGCATGTTCAGGAAGGACGCGCCTGAAGTGCGTGTGGTCGAACTGTAAAGAGTCACGACTCTCACGTACGGTAGCAAAAGGAAGGTGCAGCTGCCTCCCCCTTACGAAGTAATTCTCGATCTGTGCGTGCAATCCCCAGTATAGCATCATGAGCATCTGTTTTTTGTAAACTTTAAACAAATCCGTAACCTTGCCCGCCATCCCAGGTTTGGGTTGCTGTAGACAGGGAATACTAGTCAATACTTTGCATGTTGATCTTGGTTTGAGTGGGCTTGGGTCGTCGTAGACTAGGAGGCAATACTTTGCATGTTTATCTTGGTTTGAGTGGGTTTGGGTCGTAGTAGACAGGGAATAGTAGGCAATACTTTGCATGTTTAGTTTGTTTTGCACGGTTGTGGGATATAAGGCTTGTGTTCTGAATAGAGTCGTAGCGTAGTTTACAAAGCACAACAAGAAGCTTCGAGGTAGGTTCTGGGGGGGGGAGGTAGCATAGATATATATATATATATATAAATAAACATCAGTACACAAACGCTAAAAGCTTGAGCCTTGTTCCTCATGCGGCAGAGAGGCAAACTGTAAGCTTCAGGCCCCACATGGTGTACTCAAAAGGCTATTCAATCGGCTATTCCTGCATGTTCATGTTAATGCCTTCACACTCAGTATGAAACTGCAACGACTGTCGCTCTGCAGCTCTACTGCGGTAGCACATTCCATGAAGTATCATACGCACGAACCGTACTCACGAAGAGCATAGTGGCCATGTACGTGTCTTCCGCTATGCAAAACAATGCCTGACTCCTTCTTCGTGGCATTGGGAACAATGTACCAGTACCATGGCGGGATAACATGACAACGCAGCCCAGCAGCAGCCTGGCTACCAAGGTAGTCCCAATTTCTGGGAGGTGGTGGGGTACATGACTCAAAGGCTGAGTATCGAAGACATTATCCCAACAGATGCCAACCAGCATACAGAAGCCGGCAATGTCTTTAGGCCGGCTCCCACATTGACTAAATCAGCGTCCACACACACAGGGAACCTGCCACATCCTCGCCGGCATGGCCGATGTCCTCACAAACCTCTCAAGTCCCACCCTTTTTCTGGACGGAGTCTGCCTCCTTCGCGAACCCGATGATGCAAAGCACGTCTAAGCGGGACATAACAAGAGCATTGACGATCATACTTCTGTTGGAAGCCATCTCCGGGGTATTATCTTTGATGAAATTTCCATGTATGTAGATGTGTTCAGGTTGGTTTCACCAGCAGGCCGTCACAGCGCCGAGCGCTCGTAGAGGAAGCTGCCGACGCAAGGCTTCTCCTTCCCAGTGGGCCGGGCCCAAACGGCCGAGGCAATGAGGAGCATCACTGCAAGTCCGATAAGGATGGAAGCATTGTGATCAACGTGATGCCCCGGCGTGAAGTAGTGGTAAGCGTTTGCTTCAAGCGACACATAACAGCAGATGAGTTGGACAATGAGGGAGCCTGCAGTGATCGCACTAGCTTCTACTTGCATCTCCTCCGCACTCTTCCGCTGGACTTTGATCGACTTCCACCACTCGCCCTGGTGTATGCACTTGGCCAGGGCGATGGCTATCACCACGATGAAAAGAACTGCGGCACACACGATCTTCCGCAACTCATCGCGAAACCAGTCACCTTTGCAGCTCATCGCACGAGGCTCATGGCATGTAGGACCTGGGGTCCCGGGCAGTGCTGATCCGCCTTCGGGTCGCTCGATCCCAGACCCTTTAGATTGTATGGTGGACTTTCGCATGGCAGCGGAGCTTCGGCTCCAGACTCCAGTCCAGGGAAAAAGTGAAAGAGAATGGACGTCGAAATCAAATTGTTCCCACCTCTCGTGTACAATGGGAAGATTGGTCATGGCAACTGAAGCGATATGTCGGATTGTACAAGCCCGTCGCCAGGCAATGATGGATGATGTGGAGGGAGCCAACACTGCGATCACTGACGAGCCAAACATACATGCTGGCGCAAATCACTGACGGTGCCGCGAGGGGGATTGTCCGACATGAGGACGCAGAGAATGGCTTTGAGATTTGCAGACGATTGCGCAAGCAGCTCGCGTAGCCAGAAAAAGTGAGAACCACGAATTTTCTGAATGAGATCATTGGTTTTAGGCTTAGTTGACCATCTTGAAAATGACTCGAGTGAGCTCATGATCTTCGAGAATAGGCATGAGAAGACGACTGGCAGGCCACTGGACAATGACTTCCTGATCATGTTGCTAATGCAGAAGAACGTTGGTCCATTGCAGCAACATGTGCGTTTGAATGTTCGTATCACCAACACGTTTAATGAGGCCTTGGAGATTGTGTGCAGTTACATAAAGAGCAGACGTCTGACTGTGCCGAGTGGTAGGATTGATCACCAGGGTCAATCCGACATGGATATAGGAGCATTGAAAGGAAGAATGGGGAAAGGACACATATGAAAAGGAATGTAAGAAGGAAAAGGAAAAGGATTCAAGGGCAAAGGAGTGTACAAAGGTCAAGGCCAAGGAAAAAGCAAAGGATACAAAGGGAAAGGCAAAAGAAAAGGAATGAAAGGAAGACGAGAAGGACAAGGATGTCCCATTTGTGGCGACCCAAGCCAGAAAGCAAAAGGCAAAATGTCAGCGGTGACTGAAGATGAGAATCACCAAGAGAATCAGCAAGGTGACTGGTCAGGTTTGGAATCAGGATGCTGACTGGTAGTATGATGATTGGTCGTTTTGGGATGACCATGACTGGAGTCACGAGTGGATTCGCTCGCTTGATGATTATGCACAAAGTTGGTCGCAGCTCGTTTGTGTCTGCGTTGGAACGTGGAAACCAAGAGCCACGAAAAAGCGGCGCGAGACCACCTCACAGTGGAGCAGGCCAAAACTTACCTGACCGCCCACATTGCGAATTTACAACTGGTGCCAGAAGGCACAAGTGGCTTACCAAGGCTCCGAGGGGCTATGCCATTCATCGGTATGGCATCTCATCGGAGGAACGATGAGGCAGAGCGAACTGGACCGCGGACCGCTGGAGAAGACGATCGAGGCAAAGCTCTACAGACCGCGAACCCCAGCTTGAAACTAGGTCCAGGCAACCCTGCCAATTTTGTTATGCCAATGCCACTATCTTAGCAATGATGTGGCAACATTGCTCTTCAGGTTATGATGGTTATGCAATTTTGCCTGCTCAGACACTCCGGCGGGTGATGCAAGCGCGGGCGTCCACTACTCACCTGTGGGATCAGCGGCTCCGGCGTGATGCGCTTTCATTCTGGCCCTCAGGTGGCCAACAGCGCAGAGATCATCCGTAAGGCCGGCCGTTTCTTGTTCCCCAGGGACTCTCAAATTGGTGAATGGAAGGCTCCTGAGCGTCCCCAGTCTGCTTCTCTGCGTTCTGAAATCTGTGCTGCCTTGGCCCCCTTGGCGTCAAGTGTGTGCGCCCTGCAATCGCTGGTTGGTCGTTGGAGTGTTCAAGTCAGAAGCAGCGAGGCAAAAGCTTTCGCTGCCACTGAGCCCGCCAACGCATTTGCTGCAGGTAGCTCGCTTCAATGATGCAAGTCTAAAGCAAGCTGTCTTCGTAGTGCCCCCCTACAGCATTGACATACCTGTTTATTCAGTGGTTCAGATTGCAGCACGTTCTTGAAGGCGAGACTACCCGCAGTGGCCATCTCACCTGTTGATCACATTCCTGCATATCTGCTCACGGGTCCTGAGGGACGAGATGTGCGGAGATGAATCAAAAGACAGTAGTGTTTTTAAAGGTTGAGAGTTGATCAGGGGCCAACAAAGCGCGTCAATACCGACGCGGGCTGCATAGAACAGTCGCCCTGCGGATCGCAGATCCCTTCTTGGCGACTGAAAAGTCATGACCACCACCGTCTGTGTTCAATCACCATCGCCGGCGCCATCACTGTCACTATCACCATCAACATCAAGCACCATCATCATCATCATCACATGTGGTTTACCCCGGAGTGTACCCTCAGTTGTCTACCTGTCCGGGTATCTATCCATTCCGGCGGTTGACCGTAGGGGGGGCAAGGGGTTTAAATTCTGTCACCAAAGAACCTGTAATTTGCATATAGTTTGCATATATCCGCCGCCGCATGCATTATGTATATGTTCGTGCAACGAGAGGGTTCCTACTCAGTACAGAGGTTCGCTACGTTAGTGAAATTTTACCTGACCAGGCCCGATTGGAGGTGAACATCCGTAAAAAATTGTCTCGCGATCTTCAATCTGCAATCTGCCCCGGTTGAGTTCATTCGGAATAGTAGAAGTTACCATGCTATATCCACTGTGTGTATCAACAGGATTTCCTCAAAACTTTGCATCGATGAAACGAACAAGTTCCTTCACGCTAGACGAGGGGGCACAGGTCGGTCCAGAGTTTGAAAGTTTAAGGTTTCTCGGGTTGCGGGTGGTTTCGGGGATAAGGCTTTGGGCCTCGTGGCAATGAGGTGCTGGGTTAGTGAAGCTTGCAACTGAGATCATTGCGAGGATCAGCGAGTAGGGTTGTCGACTGCAATCACGGTTTTTGGTCTGCCAAAGTAGATCCTGCCTTCGTTCACGGTTCTCAACAGTCGTAGACCCAAGGCTGCATGCAGAAAACGGCCCCCGGGCCCCCGCAACAAGAACTCACTGGTAAGCCTTGGAATACGAGTATATGTTATCGAACTGTTGTTAAAGAAGTTACTAGCAATCCTGACATAAGATTCAGAATATATTCTCAGCAACTTACCGTTCAAACCTTGAAACTAAAGCCCTCATACAAGTTTGCCCGAGAATCGGGTCTGAACAGACTTTGTTGACAGAAACGATCTAGGGCCCCAAGGCACGGCGAAAGGCAGGGTCAAAGCGTGGCCCACGCTTTCTCCCTGCAGGGTTTGGCGCTGCCAGGCTGATTACGACGAACAAAGAGTTCGTGCGCGGCCGTCAGGCACCCTGAGCCGGCCTGTTTGGCATGGTGAAATTCGCTGAAAATCTGAGTTGCTGATGCGTCGACTTTGCATGCTGCTATGTGTTGGTTGCTCTGTTGTGTGTTGAAAATCAACATCGAGACGCAGGCAGATGCCCATGAGGCGTTCATGTTCATCGTGTCCAGGTGGATCTGCTTACTCCTGCTTGCTGGTAGAGTAGCATAACACCTAGTGCAATAGCAGCCGTGCAAGCAGGGTTTCACATCTCGCTTGCACTGGCCGCAAAGACTGCATCTTCCAATTTTCGAGCTTGTGCCTGCCATAGAGTAGGGCCAGCCATACCGGATCCGGTTAGGCAAGTAAGCCAGCAATCAACCCCCCACCTGCCCAATCACAGAGCACATGCGTTGCTGCTCAGCGATTTGGTAGGCATTGTAGCCATGCTAGCCGAATCGACACACCTTACCAAACAAGTTCTGGCCGGAGCCGCGTCACAGGTTGAACGCATGAAGCAAAGACAGAGCCCGGTTGCTGGGTTCATGTGACGCGATGCAGGATACTGGAGGCCTGCATCGCCGTCGGTGACGGTAGCACAGACGCAGCAGCACAGTCTGCAAAAGACTATTCTGCACAGGCTTGGCCTCGGATTTCGTGTCATGTTTAGACAGTGTCACTCTTCCATGTCTGCAGGAGTCTCTCGAGAGGAGCAGCCTCCTAGGTCAGGTGTTTGGGATGGATCTAGGGTACCGACCTCAGATGAAGGAACGCAAAGTACATCCAGAGACACAGGCAGAGTCTACACTCCGCACTGCACTGCGCTTGTCGAGGCAGAGAGTGCGCTGCAGGCATTGCAGTTACTCTTCCGAGACAGCCCGTGTGGAGTACTGTCTCTGCTTGAGGCCGGGGATGAAATGAAATGAATCCACACCAGCATTTTCGATGGATAAGTTGGTTTTCTTCGATCTCCGTCGAAGATGCTGTAGCACTCTGCAGCATGGTTGTCTGTCAGTTGCACTGCCGGCCTCGATGATCGCGATCGCGAGTCGTTCCAAAGGCGGGACATACACGCAAAAAAGCCCCGATTGCTGCACTGTCTACGGAGATCCTGCGCTCCTCATACGGCTCAAGGAATGCCGCAGTCACCGTCTCTGCAGAGAGGAACACAGACTGATCGTCTACGAGGTGCAGGCTTTGTCCTGGCAACACCAACGAATAACCTGGTTATTCTTTACACGGTCCGGTGCAATAACACTCCTTTAAGCCACCACGGATGCCATGGCGTTGCAAACTATTCTTCTCAGCGGTTTTGCCGCGCTCGTTGGTCTTGCTTGCGGAGAAGCTCGGCTCATGATAGCATCTGCCGATCTGAACCTTCGTCTTTGGCTTGCCATGGCTTGCTATATTGCCGTCCAGGCTGCGGGTGCACGTTCGCTTCTGCGTAAACGTCCCGAGGCCGCCCTCGTCGTCGCCCTGTTGTCATGCCATGCCATGCGCAATCACTACTTCAGCAGCTGTAAGTTGTCTGTGGCAGGCCCGCCCACCTTGCCAAAGAGCGGCCGGAGCTTGCTCAGCATCGGCTTTGGTACTCGTCGGTGTCCTTGGATTGCTATGGTGTTTTATCTCGCCTCCACCATTTTCGGTTGCTTGCTGGCATGTTCGCTGCACCACGTGGCACAGACACAAAGTAGCTGAGCACGAAATCTCCCTGCTTTTCTCGCTGTTGGTTCAGGTAGAGATCGTGGAGGCGCCAAGCTTTCGACGCAACGATCCGGCTTTGTCTGTGTACCTGGGCGCCTTGGCATAACGCACCCCCAAGGTTACACCATGGATTGGCAAGCAGGGGCATGGCCAAGCAGATGTGAGTACACAGACGCATGCTGCTGACAAATCAAAAAGAGACGGGACAGTCACGATTGTATGCGGCTCATCTGTGTCCTTATCATTCTTATCCATCTCGCTGAGCATTCGGGTATCACTCGAACACTCGTGACTAGTGGGTTTGCCACTTTGGCGGGTGCAGCAGTGTAGCACTTCTCCATGTTCTTGTCCGGTTGCATCGACCCAGAACCTCAGTGCTCAAGACTCCACGTATCTCAGAACGTCAAGCACGAAAGTCACAAAACCTTACCAACTCATGATTGTGTCATGTTTCGTCGTTAAACGTGTTTTATAGTTTTATTGTCTTCATCGGCCCTCTGTTGCTACTTGTTCTTATTGTTTTTGACTGTTTTTGTGCGCTTTGGTAGTGTTTGGTCATGATCCTTTGCGTCAAGCCGCCCAGATAACCTCAGCCATTCTTGATTTTTGCACTTTACTCAAGTTGTTTTCGGTGGACCTCGTTCAAAAAGGTCGCTCTAGACTGAGCCGGAACTTGTGGGTGCCCCGTTGCCAGAAATGCGGCTCAATCTTCGGAGCTCAAGAATCGGGACGACCCGAACTCCTTCTCCACAGCCCGATCTCAGGCACACCCAATCGGCTCAGCATGGTCCAACACACCAACGCAAGCCCGAGCCCCAGTCCCCCCGAAACTCCAAATTCAAAGCCAAAAACGCAAAGGCATACGTTTCTAAGCCGCGGCCTTTAACTCCGTCCTCCTTCCTGAAAGCTGCGTTGGTGAAGCATATTTTTCCGTGCCTGAAAGCGTGGCTGCACGTCCTTGCCCTACGCATACGCTTGCGGGCGTCGGGCGGGCAAGGGTTGGCACAGTAGATCCACATCAAGAAACTAATGCGCAGATCATCGGTTCTTGGTGGCCGGTGCCCCCATGCGTTCGCAGAGCACTTTCTGCGCTCAAGGGACGGTGGGGTCGTTGTTCTCTGCAGGCTTTTCCTTTCATGCTCCTGTGCTATTTTATTTTCGCAGGTGCAGTTTTCCCGCCGAGCGCCTGCTTGTCGCTTGCACTGACGTGGGTGTCCTCTTCCTGCTCTGCATCCTGATCCCTGAGCCCAGAAAGTCGTTTTGGCTCGGTTGTCGGGGCTCGAGGTCGGAAGTTGGACGGCGCGGGGCGGGATGGCATGATCGGGTGTGTGCAGTGGTTTGGTGGGTTGGTTCTTGTGACTTTGGTGGTCTTATTGTCCAACCTGAAATGCATGCATACGCACGAATTATGTGTCAACTGTCAGCATCGGCCCGACCGAAACTTATTGAGCCGCAGGCGACGAAAACGCAATTTAAGAAATTCAACGCAACTGGGACACCGCCTGCAGACGAGCAACTTTCATATGATTGCATCAAGTTCAATTTTAAATCACTTTCTAATCTTGGCTTTGCCTGGAGGGTGCAGTTATTTTCAGTGCGACAGGGAATATGTTTGTCGCTTGTTTTGGGTCTTGCCTGTTCCACAAAGATGCGAAACGAAACGTTCAGGTGGGGCTTCTTAGACGCCGCACGCCCCGGATTACCTGTGAAAGCCGCTCGTTGTTTTTTGTGTCAGTGGTTTCTTTCGGCAGTGGTCAAATGACCATGCAGACGTCGTCCGGGGTACTGGTAGGATGGTGAGGGCGGTGATTCTATTCTGTCAAGCTTCTCGAACCTTGCACCTTTGGACCTTGGCCTATCTTGGCCTGACGCAAATCCTTTGCGGACGCTCTCCAGACCAGAAGCAGACAGCCGCCTTTCCGAAATATCCAAGTCCAAGTCGTGCTACCCACAGCCTTTTCAGGAATGCCGATGATCTGCAAGCGGCAGACACCTGAGTGGCCAGTGAGCCACGGCCGAGAGGGCTCGACTGGCTTGCTTTAGGCCTCAGCCCTCAATGCTCGTCCCTTGGGCCCACGGGCCGTTGTGGCAAACAATAGCTTGCGGTTGTTGTAGTGACAAAATTCGTCAGCGTGGTCGGCGGGAAGACGTGCCACGAAGTGGCTGATGGTCAAGATCACACCGATTCTTTTCAGAAGGTGTGGTCCCCCCCAGCTGCGGGACCAGGACCGTCTGCATCACCAGGAGGCGGTCGCAAGTTGAAACTGTCGGCTGTCATGGACCCGACCCTGGATGCGGATGTTTTTGTGATGGAGCGGACCGAGGTCCAGAGATTGTGCACAGAGTACAAGGCCAGGTTCGGCGACTTCCCATCGCACGAGAGCGACCCCTCGCTGGACCAGCTCTCCCCTCTCAAGCAGGTCATGCAAGCAGGGGCGGCACCTTACACTGGCTTCTCCGTGTTCGGTCCGCATGGCCTGAGGTTTCTCTGAAAACAGTCCTTCACCACGTATGTTCTCAACGTCTCGACTGGTGAGTGGACGAAGAAGGAGCAGCCAGGGCCGGGGTCATTCCACGCGTGGTTTGAAGCGTGGAAGGTACTTCGCACCGCACTCCTGTTGCTCGAGGTCGTGGATGCCGAGCGGCTGGACAGCTAGGCTGAACATGTCAGAGGGTACCTGACACAATTCAGCCAGTCAGCTTGGTGAACGCCTTCGTCGCCGCCTACATGACAAGCTCGACTTCGGGTACACGGCCGCTCGGCCTTGGAACGCGGCGTTCGCAGCGGCGGTCAAGGATGTCGAGTTTTGGACGCGGGAGTTGGGCCACGCTGTGGCTCACCGCAGGCATGTCCCAACCCGCCGCCGCCACACCAGGTCGACAAGCGCAGCCAGAAGCAGGGCGACATCTTTGTCAAGAACCGCCGGGGTGTGAACATCTGTGGGGAGCCGCTGCGGTTCCAAGAAGCCCCAGAGCAAGTGCAAGGATCGTTGCAGCCACCAGTGCAACATCTGTTTTGGGCCCCCGCCAACCAGGCCCTGGAGTGCCCAAAACGCTGAGGAAGAGAGCCCCTCAAACGTAAGAGGCAGGAGGCCAACGACAAAGGCCGCCAGCGACCGGTCACTCCACCGAAGGCCCCGCCGCCTCGCAAACCACGGGCATCGGACACTGGAGCCGGCACTTCCACAAATCGACCCGGCAAACATCAGCAAGGTGGGCAAGCCAGCTCGCAAAGGGCATCGGACGCTTCCAAAGATCGACCTGGCCGTCAGCAGGCCCCTTATACCGCCAGCCGAGTCAAGGGTGCCACTCTACGGGCCCATGCAACTGCCACACACCGTGTCGCACCTTCTCGCCTTTACACAGAAACAAACAGGCCGGGCCTGGAGAACCCCGACTTCCGCCTGGCAAACCCTCTATTTGGCAGATGCCGTTGATCGAGCAGACCCTGGGCCCCTAGGGTGGCAACTGCCGACTTCGGTCAATGCTGTTCTGGCTCGAGCACCATCAAGCCAACCTGCCTCCTGCATGCCGACCACGTGGACTTTTCGAAGGTGCGCGGGCAGAGGTGCAGCCATTTCAAGGGGGCCCACCAGTCGACGGCGGGCAGGCATGTAACAGACACGCGCGGCAGCCGTCAATGGGCATCGGAGGAACAGGGCGAATACACCGCCCACCTGTCACTATCGCAAGAAGGCCTTGGAGAAAGAGGGCCTTTGAGGGGCTGAGTTCGAGGCTTGGGTGGCCTACGCAATCCCCGGCGCGCCTTGACCCGTCTTCCAAGGTCAGCTGCAAAGTTGCGTCCACCGGCTTCTGTCTCAGGCCGTGGATCTGTGGCCCGAGTTGCTGGACCCACCTGTGGACAGAGGCTGTTGTGTCCTGGTCGGCGCTGAGGAAGCAAGAGCCTTGCTGGGCGACTACCCAGTGCTGAACAAACTGGGCGTCATCATCAAAGACAAAGTGGATGCCCAAGGCCGCCCAGTGCGCAAAGCGCGGGTAATCTGGGACTTGAGGGAGTCGAAGGCTAACGAAGCGTCTTGCCGGAACGTATCCTCCTGCCTCGCTTGCCGGACGTGGTCACGTCGCTCCTGCAGGTCTACAGGCACGAGGAGGGAAACCTTATCTGGCCGGTCTCGACGGCCTTCATGAACATCCCGGCTGGATCCGACCGCAAGTTCACAGTGACGGCAGTTCCCTGGGCCCTGGTTGTGTTCAATACACTGGTCTTTGGATCGGCCTGTCGGGGAAGGTTTGCATCCTGGCTCGGCCGCTCAACCGCTGCAGTGGCCGACACCGACCCACAGTGCTACGTCGACGACCCTGTGTACGTTATGTTCGGCCCGGGTCTCGGCGCTGCTGCCGCAATCACGCTGCTCTGGGTTGCGGTGGCCGGGTTCCCAACCAAGCTCTGCAAGGTCAATGGCGGCAAATCCATCGAGTGGGTTGGAGCCGGAATAGAGTGCGATGACGACGAAAAGTCGGTTACAGTGACGACCCCGGAGCAGAAGATCCGGCAACTCCTCGCCGAGACCAGCAAGCTCCTCAGCCGGCCCGTCATCGGCGCAAGAGAACTGCGCTCTTACGCGGGCTGCGTGTCCTTTATTGCAGGCCTCGTTCCACACCTTCGGCCCTTCTTATCCACGTTTTGGTCGGCGCTTTCCAAGTGTGGCTTGGCTAATGACGGCCGCCCTGCGAGGAAAGCCAGAAACCTCATCCACACAAAGAGGGTGGCGCCTGGCCTGAAGTGGATCAGAGCGCTTTTGGTGGGCAGCGTGTTGCAGAAAGTAGTTACGTTTGCCCGGCCCACACCGACGTCGAGATCGTGACGGACGCGAGTCCTTGGGAAATCGGGGGAGTGCTTCGGGTGGGCGGCGCCCCCGCCGAAGTTTTCTTTTCGAATCTCCCGGCTGATTTCTGCAGAGCGTGGCGTGTCCAAGTTCAACACGCTCTGGGAAGGCCTGGCTTTACTCGTCGCGTTCAGGCTCTGGCTCCCGAGCCTCCCTTTTGGAGCCGTCTACAGAGCCAATTCGGACAACCTCGGTTTTCTTCGGGCGCTCTATGGCGCTCTCGAAAGGAAGCGCTAAGTCCCCTACTTTGAACGTGCTGGCCCGCGAGCTCGCTTTGGATGAGGCCCTCCGCCGTGCCAAGTTCGAGGCCTCACCCACATCCCCGCAGATGCTTTGTCACGCCTGTTTTCTCCCGAGCCGAAGCGCTTCCCTCCAGAACTGGAGCACGTGCCGGCGGACTTCATCAAGACCTTTTGGATGTTCGTGTAACGGCGCTGCTCGTTCAGGGCGTTCAGGGCGGGTTGGGCTGTCGTTTTGCCCCTCTCTCTCTCTCTCTCTCCCTGCTCTGCTTCCTGCCTGGGTCGCCTTTCCTCTCAAGATTTGAAACCTTCAGGCCAAACAGACGAGCCCTGCCCCTTCGTGGAATACGTCCGGGCATCAAGCAACGGATGGCGAAGTCGCGGGGCGACTTAGTTGTTTATGTCCGGTTTTCATAGCAGCCACTCAGCTGCGCAATGATCCCATTGTATCCCTTCAAGCTATGCAGTTTGACATTTTGCCTAGTTTGTCACACCAGGCAAAATACATTTTTACCCTTCAAGCTATGCAGTTTAACACCGCGGCAGACTCATGTATCACCTCGGCTTTGCCAGAACACTTGTGGCGTGCTAGCGGACATTGGATGCCCGCGACGCGCAACACCACGATTTCTTGCCTGCCCTCGCCCACCTTGGGGAGGCAGAAGGCTCTTGGTCGACCCTTCAGCTCGTCGCTGGGGCTTCTGCCATGTACATAACCCGACGCAAACTAATTCACGCCATCAGCATGTGGGGATACATCTGTTCTTGGTCTGTATCAGGTCAGGTGGGTGAAATCTTGCCCCCCTGGGTTTTCGATCAAACAAGTTGATCGATTAGCAGGCGACGCGACCTGACAACCAATAATGTTAAAGCAGCTTGCGTCCCACATGCTTATGATGATGGTGGTTGTTTGGCGAGCGGTTCACCTGTCGTGGCAAACAATAGCTAGCGGTTGTTGTAGTGACAATTCGTTAGCGTGGTCGGTGGGAAGACGTTCCACGAAGTGGCTGATCGTGGCCATTTTGGGTCAAGATCGCACCGATTCTTTTCCCACCCACCCACGCCGGGTGCAATCTTGCCCCCCCTGAGTTTTCGACCAAGCAAGTTGATCGATTAATTAGCAGGCGGCGCGACCTGACGACCAATAATGTTAAAGCAGCTTGCGTCCCACATGCTTGTGATGATGGTGGTTGTTTGGGGAGCGGTTCACGAATTGTCCGCCACAAACATCCGCAACAGCTGACACCCACTGCTGCAGCAAAATTCAAGATAACATCATTGCAAGATGGAGCTGCACCAGCACGGAAGCCGTGGTCGCAGTGTGGAGGGTGCACGTGCTAAGTGTTTAACTATACGATGACCGCAGAGAAGTGAACAACAGTGCTTTGGGTTGTCTCCTCCGGGAAAGGGAGATCAAGAACGTCCACGACCAAGAAGTGGATGAGACGCAGGGACATGTGCTTGGGCCTGAAATTTGCACTAAAGTGCCTACTGGAACATGACATGATCGGCTGCTGACGGCTGGTGGGCCGAAGGGAAGGCAATGCAGGGAAACGACGGCAATGCTTGCTTTCGTGGCGCACGTTCAGACGAACATGAATCAAAGTGACTAGCATGCATGCTGTCGAGAAGTATGACGGACAAACAGCTCAGAGCGGAGAAGATTTTCAGAGATGTCTTGAGAAGAGTGGCTTGGCGGCTTGAGTCTCGCGATACTGGTCTTCCAGAGTTGACTTCTCCAGCTCTGCGAAATCTCCGTCCGCAACGTCTGTCAACCTCTCCGAGCATTTTCGCTCCGGAAAGGCTTGGGTATAGCAAGAAGACGTAGTTTGGAACATGCTCTTTCCACTGCCCCGTGGAGGTTGGGTCGTGCCATGTTGAAAGACCAGACTCCGAACAAAACAGGGTTGGGGCATGGAGCAGTTTGTTTGGCATGGGATGTGACTGCGTGTGATCAGCACACCGGTAGGTTCGAAGTATATTGTATTATATGCAATTCTTGTGCAGAGATGCGCGAGGTAATGGTTGCTTCTGGCACACCCAGTATGATGCATTCTTGGTGGAGCAAGATGCCGCCGGTCCATTTAGGGGCCGGAACATGAGCCAGATCACAAGCCTCGTTGGTTTTGCCGGCGGCCGCTTCCCGGTGGCGATTCAAGCTCTGGCGTCATTTACGTGGCTGCACCTGGAACAAGTGTTTGAAGTTGTCCGTCCACTGGTCGTCACGAGGTTACCAAAGTGCCGGTGGTGCGGTTTGCTATGGTGGTCTCCCGGCCACGGACTACAGTCGACTAGGCGCTTTGACGTGCTATTCTGTGATAACAGTCGCACGGTTGCCAACTTGTTAGGCCATGCAGAGGCAGTTTCAATCATGCTAGACGAGATCACTGGGCCAGTCGCGAGGAGTCAGGCACCCCTGTGCTCTGCAGTCCCCGTGCACAAACACGAGAGATGAGCCTGCGGGACCTTACGAGTCACAGGTGTCAGCTTTGGCACAGATGTACTTCGAACATGGCTTCCAATCACTGCCAGATGGTCGAAGGCAAGGTCACTTTTGTCGAAGCTCTCTGCTTCGGAACTGCATGAGACTTCCCTTCCTAGCTGGTAAGCTACGCCAAGGAACCGTCTCTCGGGTCCTCTCTCTCTGCCTCTCTCTTCCTTCTTTGTGTGACTCGTTGGGCATAGCCACTTGAGTTGAAGCTCGGAAGAGATCAACCCTGATCTCTCAACGATTTTGGCAGTTGCAAGAAATTAAAAGACAAGTATGTTTGGCACAGCACCTTGTATTTGTAAGATTTTGTAAGCAGGCACTCGGAGGTTCCGCCCTATCAGGTAACCCTCAAAACGTCGTCAATTCACGCCCCGCTGGTCGTGCTACTTCCTCGCAAAATCCGTGCAACACCATCACGAGAGCACTGGCCCATGTCAGCAATGATAATGGAGAAGACGGTCAGGAAACCTTAGATGCCTTAGAATTGCCAAGACAAGGAAAGGCCTCAGAATCCCCTGTTAGCAAAACCCAGCAGTAGTGCAAGAGCCAGTTTAGAGCACGAATTCGGTCTCGAGCACATCCCTTCCGAGGCAGCGGCTAGATCCTCAAGATGTGGGGGCTTCGTACCGAAATGCTCCTTCGCTGCAACCAATCCCGAGTTTTGTTGAACCTAAGATCCTTCTTTCAAACTCCACTTTTTTTTCTCTCCTCCCTGCCGCTGCAATAATTTTTCCGAAGTTTAGAGGGAGGATCTGTTGCAATGCAGCCGCGTCGACAGTGGATCCATGGATAGGCAGTCACATGGCAAGAACAGCATTCGTATCAGCACATGTGTAGTATCCTTCGTTGCAGTAGATTTACATAGAGTCTTTTAGTGAAACATCGCTGTACGTCCCACAAGCGCGGTTCATGTTGTCTCACAGTGAGACGCTTACATTGGTGCGCCCCTTGTTGCTTGAGAGAGGACGAGCCTACAAGAAGGTGAAGCGCGCTTTTCTGCGCCCAGCCATCCCTGGCGAGAAGATTCAAACCATCCTGGATGGGAAAACCGAAACAGAAAATGTGGCGAGCGAGGGTGACATGGTTGTGCGTGCTGACACATCCTTTAAGGAAGAGTACATCTTGAAGGCAACGGATTTTCGCGAAGTTTATGACGCCAACAATCCTCTGCGGATCGACACGCATCCGGATGCAGAGGAACTTCGAGCAAGGGGTTTTCAGTCCTATGCTCCTACCAGACGAGTGCTTGCCATCCAAGTGGACCAGGACCTTTTGAAGCTGTTTCCAGATGGCCATTTCGAAGCATCATGGGGATCGCCGATGTGCGTGGAAGCCGGTGATTATCTGGCAAGCGGCCGTAGCCTCAACGACGGCACCATTGCGGAAATAATCCGTATCCAGCAGAATGCGTTTCACCAGACATATGAACTGGCATGATCAGCTACTTGCGACACGGCAGATGCTCCCCTGTTCAAAGATCGTGTAGACTACTTGTTGTCGTACAAAAACATGACCAGTGTCCGAAAGAGGAGCAAATGCTCGCTGCAACATGTTGGTTGTTTTTTGGATACATCGACATGCAGGTGGGGCAGGGGACATGCAGGTGCAGCGCCAGCCGTTGGCTGCCCACTGCTCACCCGCAGCACTACCTTTTCATGCACCATGTGGTAGCAACTTCAAGTTGCTCGAAGTGCCGAACAGCGCTGGTTCAAGCACTCTACTTGCCACGCACCACCATGCGGCATGATATGTGAACAGCCCCCTAGAGCTGACCGAACGAAATGACAGGTGATTGGACTACCCGGCGGGATGGACAACTCCGAACTATGGCCTTTGTTTGAGGAGTTTTGGACGGTGTTGTGACGAAGCTGCATGTGCAGCCTGAAGCCAGGAAGCAAACACATATGGAATGCCGCTTCTTCGGGGAGCAGTGGGTGACTCTGAAGGCGGGATGATTCAGCTGACGAGGATAAGCTGACGAGTGTTCACAATGAGAAGGCTTTAGTTCCTACAGTCACATTGGCAAGCTGCTAAGTGCTCCTTTCCGTGGTTATTCCTATTGTATCGCTCGAAGTCTCATCCTGTCGTCTTACATTCTACTTCCCAGTTGAAGAGATATTGGGAATGATGGCAATTCTAACTGGCAAAAGTAGAGCCGATAAATCTCGAAAGGGTTATTCCTCCTCCAGGCGAGTACGTCGTCTATGTGTACGACTCCATGCAGTACCCTTTCTTCCGCGGTGAAGCACACCATCAGCTCGGTTCCTACATGTTGTCATGCTTTTACACCGAAAAGATGTGTAGCTGCAAGCAGCATTTGACGCTAGCCCAGGTTTCATCCCAACAACGTCATACAAAGACCAGTTCCATTGTCCTACACGTCGACATTGAAGAGCGTGCAGGTACTTTTCAGTTCATGGGCTTGATAGCGTTTGCAAAATCCTCGAGAATCTGCGCAGGAGGAGATGGGAAGGCTGGAGAATTCCGACAGGCCACTGATGGCCTGCTGTAGTTAGTGCATGTGTGAGAGAGAGACAGAGAGAGAGAGAGGGAGGTCAATTAAGGCATGTTTTTCCCTCCTGATGTCATTTGTTGACTTCTGCAAACAACTTCAACCGCTTTGGTATGCACACTGCTGCGAGCAAGCAGACCCCTAAACGGGGAACATAATTCCAGGGCACCCGCTTTGTTCGATGGACGGGGTTGCGCAAGCACGCGGGTCAAGTCTTGCCCCTGAGCAAAGCAAAAAAGAGAGAGTAATCATGTTAGCTCAAGCCCCACCGTACGCCCCGGGGCTTGAGCCATGCGGAAGCCGTTGCCAGACAGGTGATTCAAGTGAACTGCCGAGCTCCTGACGCTCGCGAACACTGTTCCACCATGGCCGGGCATACAACAACACAAGGTGACGGCAGGGGAAACCACGACGTGCCATGGGGCGAAGACTGTGGAGAACCGTGACGAGCTGGAGAGAGAGCTCGCCTGAGTTAAGAAAGCGGGATGCAAGTAAGTCGCAGGAAGTGTGATTGCAATTCGATGCAAGCATGCCGCCGTGCAGACGCGGAAAGGCAGATGCCCTAGAGCAGTTTCGCGCACGGGCACGTTCAAGCTCCTGCAAAGTGGGAACCCCTGCTGGCAAATCACTGCGTGTTTCAATGCCACCCGAACTTCGGAGGGGAATACGAACTGAGTGCGACAACTGAGATTTCCTCGAAAGAGGGGATTTTCGGTGTTGTACTGCCAAGCTATATGCAGACTCTGCGTGCGCAAAAGCATAACGCCCGGCCCTTACTCGGAGAGTTGCAGTACCAGTCATGTTCGCCTTGTGTCATCCTAGAGTGTGCATGTGTGAACAAAATCGTCAGTGGTCAGCCATAGGGGGAGTGGTTCATCTAACCCGTGAGAAAGCCTCCACTGAGCTAAAGTTGAGCGTTCTATAGCGCTCTGCCTTGTTGCTTTTGCGGGGGATGCGCCAGGAACCGCCAGAGAAAGAGAGAGCGAGAGAGAGAAACAAATAGCCTGTCGCCTCCCGGACCGCGTACAAGTGTTGGGGGAAGCTCAGTGACGGACAGAAAAAGGCATCCACAAGGTAAGCCACAATGTTGCAGCGACATTCTTGTATCAGAAACCTGGGTCCTATAGCTGCGGTTGCCCTCTCTATCACAAACCTTGTGGATGGCCAAAGCATAGCAACCTTCAATGACGGGGGATCTGAACCTGAGGCGACTGTCGTACTGACTCTTGTACCTAGGGCGAACCTGGTGCTGCTGTAGGTGCATGTTGTCCCAGGTGTTGCGGTTGAAGTGTGAGCAGTACATCGCCCCAACAGATCCAACAGAACCTGTGCACTGACAGACAGCGGGGAAAAACCCCGCCCAAGCAGCGCATACCCCAAACCCTGACAAACGGCACCCGGTGACGTGATGTTTCAGGTGTTACTTGTTTCGGAACACGGGGAACTCGCTGCTGCAAGACCCGTGCATTCGCAGGCCTTCAAATTTCCTAGCCGGACAAAAGGGGCATGCTTTGGACAAACCAGACTGGTCATAATACCGGGGGACATCAGGTGCTGTTGTGGGTTTAGCATGTTCCATGTGTTGCAGGTTCCGTACGACCAGTCAATAGTCCATGAAAGACGCCCAAAAAATCATGTCCGCAGATGTGCACTGTATCGGGGAAATTCGGGGAACCCCTTGTTAAGAAGAACTTTCTCCTCGCCTTGACTAAAACCATCATATGGTCCATTATGTTCTTACTTCGTATCCTTGCCCATGATGACAGGGGGACACCCGCATAACCAACACGTGTGAAGCAGCTGACCCTGAACTTGCGAATCTGCTGGTTCATAGGTTCGAGTAGTTTCTCATGTTTTGCTTGCTACGAGACACAGGGGGACAGCTGTTCCGAAACACGTGAATTCAAATGTCGCCAAAAGATGACGGAATGACCGAAATGCATATAGTTTAAATACATTAACTCCGTACACGTATGGTCATGAAATCATCTAGCCTTCACTCCCTCCCAAAAGGCCCGTTAACAAAACGGGCGGGCCTTAGAGCCCGGGGGGCCTAACTCGCCCGCCCCTTAAGCATGGGAGAAGAAGAGAAACAAAACCGAAACCGACCGTGTGCCAACGACGATGCTACCAGCTGCGGTGCGAAGGATCAGTACCTGCATCTCCGAGGAGCAGCTCCATATTTATTGCACACGCATGGTGGAGTCTGGAAAGACACCACGGTCTGGGGAATCGGGCGATTGCAATATCCCATGTGTTGTGCTAGATGTCTGCACGCCTCACATTTGTAATTGCAGTTAGTGCTCAATCACAATCGAGGGAGAAAGCCGAACTCCTGCCTATCATGTTTGTTCACCACCTGCATTACAAACACATCAGGTTTGGTTTGATATTTGTGTGCTTGCCTCTTGCTTGTTGTGACGTGAGAAGCGGTCTCGAACAAGGGACAGCTCCTTTGGTCGGGGAAACCCATGCTCTTCTCGACTTGTGGACGCATGTAAGGGCACCCCATCATGCTGGTGGACTCCCAAGAAACCACCCTCAGAGTCTCCCCCGGCACTCACCAGAGCGGGCATCTGCTTCGGGAGTGCTCCCGCTGATCAACCTTGATGACCACCCAGCAGGACGCTAATGGACAATGAGTCACGGCGTCCTCCATCTTACGACTTGACTAGCAGTGGCCTCGCCTCTATGGGACTCTCCATGAGTACGCGCCGTCGACGGCGGCTACATGCGGCTTTTGACGACAACTGAAGCGATGCAGCAAGAAGTACGGAGCGCCCAAGCGGCTAGCAGTTATTTGAGTTATGTGCAGTAGCCGTAGAGGCGGGGAGCTCCCTGATTGCCAAGATGATCCTCAAAGTCGGAGTGTTGGCAATTACATGTTGTTTTCGGTTGCCTTGTCCTGCCTATAAGTTCACTTCCCCGGGTTGGTCATCTCAACTAGAGATGCAAGGGCATTCTGACCAATGTGCGTGATACCTGTACGAACATTTCTTGACTTGTTTCCATGGTGGTTATGTTTGCCTCCTGAAGTATCGGTTGGCTGGGATCCTTGATCACGTGCAATTTGCCCTCTTTGCTTTCTCACCTGGCTTCCAATACAAGAGGAGGGGCGCCTAGAGCGCGGAGGTCGGGGTCGCTCCCCTGCCTTCTCTACGCTTCTGAAAGAAAGAAAGAAACACAGAGAGAGAGACAAAAGAGAGAGAGAGAGAGAAAGGGTACCTTACGCGAGTGCGCCCTTATGCCTGGTGACAGAAAGAGCGAGCGAGCGAGAGAGAGAGAGAGAGAGCGATACGTGGTAATTTCTGCTGTTGTTGACAAGGCCCAGAGCGTGGAACGGGAAGGCTCAAAGTTGTTTCACACCGAGTGGCGCTGGAGGCTGGACGGATGGGATCCCCTACGGGGGGAGGTAGAGCGCGCCTGCTCTGCCTTAGATCTCGAGCAAGCAAGAGCGATTGCGTCGTCGACAGTCGTCATGCTACAGGCTTTTTGCAACCAGGACATGTGTCTGCCGCCATGAAAACAGCAGCTGCAGATCATGCAAGAGCAGCCGCTATCTCAAGGGTAGGACAGTAGCAGACGCAGAGCAAGATGGAGAGAACAGATGAGCTGCAGCAAACAGCGCAGGCCTCGGGGGAAACAGCCCGGCCCATGCACGTCCCAAGCATGCCGGCAGAGGAGACCAGTGCTGATGAAAGCAATGGGGGAGCTCGTCGACCAGTGAGAGCCCACCAGATGGCCACCCCTTGGCGCCGGCTAGTTCGACCTTTGTACGAACGCCGATGGAGGGAAGAGGACATGGTGTGGAACAGCACACGTCGACGCCTATGCCGTGCAGACGCTCTACTACCGGGGGAAGCCCACCGGGTCCTCACGCAAAACAAACGTGAGGAACTCGCAGATGCGTTGTGCAACCAAGCATACAGCTGCTTAATGGCCATGGCCATGTGGGGGGGGCCGGGGGAGTTGAACGCACCCATACAGCTTTGCGCAAAGACCCCCTCCTGGCCAACTCAATTTGGTGTGCATGCCGCATACGATGGCACTCGCAGTTGAAGGTACCCGTGGAGATTCGCAAACTCGTGCGATCTCACAGCGCCGCAGACCTGCCGTCGGGGGAAGCGAAGCTGAGTGCCCCGCCCACTGGAACAGCAGCCAGCGACAATGAGGAGGAGGAGGGCAACCAGCAGACGGGGGCGATCGAGACCTACCACGGCAAGCTGAACGACGAGCACACCGCAACCAACGCGGACTACCACCAAAAGCAGATCGACATGCAGGCGACCAAGACCGACGACTACCAGCACAAACCGCAACAGGGGGAAGTCAAACGCGAAGTGGAGTCACCAGAGTGGACGGACCCTGCCTTAGACGCAATGTGGACAACACCACCGGAGCTCCACGCGGAGGGGGAGGAGAGCGAAGCTGGCAAGAGCCCCAAGTGGGACGACCCAGCCCACGATGCACCGTGGACAACGCCGAAAGATCTGATCATGGAGGAAGACCGGGAAGTTGTCCCCCCTGGGGACAGCATGCCGGTCGACATGGTCACAATCTACACCCCGGTGGAGGAGGCCTTCACTGCAGTCTTCCACGGCATGAATATACAACGCCTACAGAAAGAGTGGAACTTGCCAGTGGACGAAGAAGACGACGCTGGCGCTACAGAAAGCAACCGCTCCGAAAAGGCGGGGGAGACAAGCCAAGCAGGTGACGACGACCTGGTGAAGAAGGTGCTGCAAAAGCTTCGCGGGGACAACGACGAGGAGGAGATCGAAGTGGAAACCCACCAGACGGGGGACCCGGCAGCAGAACTAGCAGGAGCCCGCCGAGGAGGGGACATCAAAGCAAAACAAGGACGAGTCTTGAAAGTTGGACACCTCAATGTTCGACTACCAGTCCCCAACAGCTCCACCACTTCGGGGGAGCACGTGGAGATGCCACGAGGAAGCCTGGCGGCCAAAATCCTCCGCTGGGCCCGGCAAGCCGGGGGGAAGCAGAGCCAGCAATGTCGCGCTGGGGGAGCACACGGCAGTTTCCCTCGGGTGCACCACGTCCTAAAGCGGCTGCGGACAAGCCTCCACTTAAGCGCCGTCGCCGAAGCTGACCTGAGGGGGCACTCCCAAAGCTGACCTCCGAATGGAGGAAAAGACCTAGTGAGCGTGCGGCTTTGGAGACAACTACGGGGGACTGCGGTGTGTAACCTTTTCTTTAGCCTCTTACTGGTGCTTGCTAGACTGTCGAGTCCATCGTAAATTCTCCTACAGCATCTAGAAGCTCCCCGAAGAACGGGGAGATTTCGACACATGCCTTGATTGCATTTTGCATGGCATAAGGGAGCGAACGGGTTAGTGGTTTTAGGGGTAGATGTTGTTTTTTCCTCAGCTGCTTCTGTCGTGCACCAGATGATGCCATGTGGATGCGGGCACCCGGTTGTATAGCTGTCGCCAGAGACCGGGGGGCATGACCAGTCTCACGCCGAGCCCGAGGGGGCAGCAACGACCTGTGGCCCTCGCGGAACAGAGACTTTGCGGCTGCGCGTGCGCGCGTGGGGGGGGGAGCACCCAAGGGTGCGCTTTCTCGAAGCCGTCAGCAAGCAAGCAAGAGAGAGCGACTAGGCCCGGGCGGGCCTAGTGTCCGGGGGGCTTGACTCGCCTTTTGAGCCTGGGAGAAGCAGACATGAGAGAGAGAGAGAGTGTTGCGGTGTGGTTGCTTGTGTTGTTCCAGGGGCGAGACCGACTCAGGCACTTGTACACTTGTACACTAGGAGCGAGGCAGTGACTAACTGGGGCGTTGTTGGTCTTAAAGGGTCTAGCTATGTTTGTAATGTGCCGCTGTGTGCTGAAGCCCGCTCCTGTAGCCCCGAGCTTCCACTTGCCGGCTTGCCTTCCAGAGTGGGGAGCCAAGCCAACTGTGACCGGGGCGAGGCACGTAGAATACCGTTACCTGCTATAGGTCAGTCATGAGCTTGGTTTGTAGTTCGGGGGAGGCATAAGAAAGCAATAAGCCCGCCGCCGGGGTAGACATCCCGCGTCTCCACTTTTGTTGAGGTCGGTGCCGAAGCCCGTGCACTAAAGTACTGTGTTGAGTGCAAGAATGACCTAGAGGAGTTGAAATTGCAGAGTGTTGTCCACTGACAGTGTGTTTGCCATGTTGAGAGTCGGGGCGAGGCACACTGAGAGCCGTTGTGAAAACATCGACAGCTCTCCCCGACGGGCATTCGGGGCATGAGCAGGAAAGACACAGGTAAAGTGTATAGTATCCTATCGCACGTAATACCGTGCGTCCCTTCAACCATCGGGCTGGCAGGGGCATGCCCTCAAGCCTGGGGAAAGAAAGAAAGAGAGAGCGAGAGAGAGACAAAGATGACAAAGCGAGATACCGGGAGCCGAGAGCCATGTGACAGGGGCTGCCCTGACATTCCCTTCTATGAGATCGTTTTCGTGATCGTGCCGCAACCTCAGCGGTGGCTGTAGGGCGGCGCAGTCGTGCGACATCCTCAACTTGCTCCGTGTATTCCGGATCTAGCAGGCTGCGTTCCACATCTCGTTTTCTGGAGTTGTATGTAGGCAAGCGTAGATGTCTTGCAGTGTCCCTAACCGGACCCTAACACTCTCCGCTACATTCTGATCTCCTGAGGATGCTGTTTTCCATGACGCTTTCCAGTGGGATTGTGAGACTAAGCAGCAAAGATGGGCTGTTTCGGCACCTTCCATCGGACGGATGTTTGCATCGCAAGGTTTCTATACAGAACGCTGGTAGAGCCGGATGCTCTCTGCTCTATTCAGCAATTTCGCTCGAACAGCGCTGCAGCGTGCCTCGGCCGTGACAACAGGCTCTTGAGTATTCTTGAGTGATGGACCTAGGGCTGTTTCTCTCGCTTGAATTCTGGTTTCCTGCGTTTTCCTGACTCTGAGGTAGCTCGACATGCCGTGTTTCCGAAGGAACAGCGGCTTTTGCTGAACATGTACAGCAGCAGATTTGCGTACAAAATTCGACCCACTATTTGAGACTTGTCGATGCACGCCACGAGGCTGTGCCCGCGACGGGTTCGATGAAGCAGTATCTAAATCCAGAGCTGCCCGTGCAATTTGTTAACTTCGTATTTAATCTTACGCTCGTTCTGCAGTTTTTTTTCACAATTTGCTGCTTCATTCGTTTCGTGCTGCTGAACGAGGCACTCTGGTTACAGCGGCGGTGGATTCTCTCGGGATGCCGGGTACTCAGCAACTTGGGACCGTGCAGCTTGCAAGGGAAAGGAAATGAAGGAACGGAAACTTTCCAGGACATTCCTGGGACGACACTGGAAGAGCTGCTCAGAAGCTTCTCCAGGCCGCAGCATTGCATAGCATTGCTGCCGTGCTTCTGTCGGCGTTTGCTGCCTTGCGAGCAGCTTGCGAGGCTGGAGCGGATCGACGGCTACAAGTGCGAGAAGTGCAGACAGCAGCGATCTCAGGCTCAGGCGGAACAGGCGGCTCAGGCTCCGAGGATCAGTTCTGCAGGACGGGGTGTGTGCGAAGCGCATACATCAAACGGCCACCGAACAACCTCGTGTTTTACATCGACCGGCGCCAGGCCACAGCTCCCGAGCGTGTGGCCAGAGTCTCAAGCGAGCAAGCGATTTTTTTCAGGATTCCAGCCGATTCGGCAAGATCAATCGTGCCGTGCAGTGCGCAGCTCAGAAGCTGCATCCCCACAGAACGGTCGATCCGCTTGGAAATGTCGTTATGCAAGCGTAGCCACTCCAAAAAAAAGGTGCTGCACACATGCAGCGGAGGGGATTGGGGCATGGGGCGCGACCCTTATTTTTAACCTGCAGTGGGGAAGACAGAGCTTTGAGAGGCAGTGTCATGGTGACAGCGACGGGTTCTTTCTTGTTTTTTAAATGCTACTTTTATTTTGCAACCGCAACGAATGGTAACCAACTTTGGCAACCAATTCAGATCACTCCAAGTGACCGTCTCAGCGCTGTAGCTCGCTGCAGGAAAGATTCCTTCCGGGGAGTTCTCCTCAGTCTTGTGGTGAAAACTCGGCACTCTTCCTTTTTGGTTTTATTTCGCCTTTCGGACCGGCACAGACCAGGTCAGTCTATGGACCAGAAGGAATACTCCGGCAACTGACTATATTCCTTTGGTTCACGTACTATTCCCATATCTGTGCACTCTAAATCAATCTAAATCATGTTCGACGCTGACAGCGACATCTCTTGTTTGGCTTTCTCCTCACCCACGGCCATCTTGCCAACCAACCTGGTTCACGACCTCAACAATAACCTCGTGCTCACCAACGGCCTGCAGCTCAACGTCCTTGTCTTGTTACCTCAATCCCCATCCTACCTGCCCCTTCTTCTGCGTTCGATCTTGCAGCAGTCCTTCCACACATTTAAAACGAAGTTCGATGTACGTACCTCAGCAACGCGTCATACTTGCTCAGCACCCGCCTGAAGCTGAAGATGCAGTTTCAAGCCGAACAATCAGCCAATGTCGCGACTACGTCGCTTGCTGAAGCCACGGCGAGACTGCGAAAGACGGTCTGTCGACATCCATCCTACAAGTCCTATCGGCTTCCACCACACCTCCGCGGGCAACAGATTCTACGGCGACATCTACAGCAGCGGTTCTTCTTCTCGTCCGTAAACTTTGCGGCGCATTGTCTTGTTCTGTCACGAACCCGGAGGCCTCCTCTGCGACTTCTCTTCCTCCGTTCCCTCTTGCAGTTTCGCATGTAGACTCCGAACTGCCGGTGTTAGGGAGAAAGCAGTGCTCTGACCTTTGATCTCACCCGGCAAAAATCAGCTGTGCTCTCACCTCGTCTTCTGGCGTGACCACGCCGCCGACGCGGAACGTGTTAGGACCTTTCGGGTTGGCGTGGCATTCGGTTCTGAGGGCGTTCGGAGCTTGGGGGCAAATGTTTCCCGGCCTTTGAAACTAACTCTTCGGCATTCTCGGAAAGGGAAGGAGGGGACCGAGTACCTTGTGCCCGCAACCGCCGGTAGGAAAGGGAAGCTCGGTAGGATGAACACACGCCACTCCTGCTCCATATAATTGCAAACCCATACAAGCATTTGTAGAGGCACAGGCAAACAAAGCTGCAAGGCTTCCTGAGCAGCTGCTTCATTAGCCCATTGGATATCGACAGTAAAATCTGCAGCACATCGTGATTGAATACCTCACCCCGGTTGTAAATGTTTAGGATGTGATGCTGCTGCGTCTTGATTCTGACCTTTCAGCCCTTGCTGAAGGAAACGCAATGCTAAGGGCCAGGCAAAAGCTGCAGAAACTTCTGAGAACTCATCAGAGTTGCAAAGCAAACATCGGTCCAGCGGTCCAGCGGCCGGCTATGCGCGGTCCAGCCGAGTCCAGCGCTGGTCATTTCCTTTGGCCTGCCATGTGCGAGCTGCGTCTGTCACAAGTGCAAAGCGGTTGTAATGGAATCTCAGCTGGACAGGTTCCCACAAGAGCTTGATGCTACACCTTTCGTGGAGGCCATGACTCTGAGCACAAGGGCGTTTGTATGCAGTCCTGCTGCATTGGAAATAGCACGTAACAGTAGGATCTCAGCAGCACGTTCTTGAATAATCGATTGGACGCCCAACGTGGATGCCATGTAAATCAGTTCAAGCTAAACGAGCCCAACGAAGAAGGGCGAGCCTGTGACCAGGAGAGCTGCTCCGGAAGCTACCAGCTTTATGGGATCGTGGTGCCCTGAAGCCGGATCGCTGCAAGCAGCTCGCAGTTCAGTCACCGCAGGTACACCAGGATTTCAATGGTTCGACGTTCTTTGGACACTACATTGCCTTCGTAAGGTTCTCAGCCGTTGGCTAGCTGTGGTGAATATATGTGTATGCTTAGGGAGGGTCTAGCAGGTCAAAGACAGAGAAAGGGGCTTGCACGGTGCTCAGAGTGATAGTTTTGCGAGTTGTTTTGTGACTATCTGAGTATGAGACGCGAGCCGCTGGAAATTAGGTGGCACCGGGTGGACGACGACCAGGTGTCAGAAGTGCCCTGGTCCGTGGTCAAGGAGCAGAACCGCTGGGCTTTTTTGTTTGACTTGTAAACTTACAGTGAGCAAGGTCTTTTTGGGAAAGTGTGCTGAAACGTATTCGGCTTCACCAAAGCAAGTTACTGTCTGATGTTGAGATGGTGCAGCATCCTAACGCTGTTGAGTGCAGGAGCAGCGAGCCAATCTTCTCTTCTATGCTGCGAAGACAGCACCTTCGGTGAATTTGGATGATATGCTGACTCTAATCTACAGTAGTTCCTCAGCCATCTCTGTGGGCTTCAAACCGCGCTTCCAAAGGTGTCTTTGCCACCATGCGAGGATGGCATCAGCGAACCAATTGCAAGGCCTTTGAACACATGTCCACGCGCAAGACCCTAGAGCAACTAGAATGACACTCTCATAGGGAGTGATCGCGAGACTACACGGTGTCCGCGTGGGCCCTCACACTAGGCCAAAGTCGGATGACACGGATGGCATGGGCAAAGGAAGGCGTGCCCGAGTGATCATTACAAAACACATGTCCGGACTTGCCTAGAGTAAATGTTGCCTAGCGGCACTGCTGCGGCACCAACCTTGTACTGTAGTCTTCCCGAAGAAGTTGCTTTGGCGCAGGCGTGTCCAAGAGGAGCACAACGTGCCTGTGGCAAGTGTGTCGAAGCCCGGATTTTTCCAACAAGATGCGAGGCGAATCCCACATGAAGAGAAAGCATCCCGCAGAGCTGTGACGTAAGCAGCATCAACATTAGCAACCTGTTCCAATGGCCGTGGTACTCTGTGCGAATTACATGCAGTGCTGCAGCAGCACGGGACCTGCCATGACAAGGGAGAAAGCACACCTGTCTTCTTGACGGTCTCATGTCAGGCGATGCGCCAACGAGACGAGTGAGGCAGTGGCACCACCGCGAGCAGTGCGAGCATAATCCGAGTTGTGTTGTTAGCAGTGTGGCTTTGGATCGGTGGGCGCATCCAGCTCTCACAGAGTATCAAGACAAAGTTTAGCTTTTCCAGCTTTGGCGCTCTTGCACCTGCTCGGCAGCAGTCAGGATTTATGACCCAGTGATTTGAAGCCCAGCCAGCATGTAGAGTCTGCTGGCATCCCGTGGCTATGGCGGCACTGGCCTCTTCGCAAGACGATACCGACACTTCGCAGGAGCCTGCTTTGTCTTCTCACTGATGCAGGCATGCGGTCCATGTCATTCCATACTTACGCGCGGTGCCATCTGGCATAACGCATCAACGGGCATCTTCTTTCCACCTGCTGCCCTAGGTGACTCGAACCGTGATTTGCGAGACATACGCAAACTGACAACATAAATTAAAGCACTGTAGTTGCGCGCTGTGGGACAACCCGTAAAGCAGCACACCATGCGAATCGAGTGAGCAAACAAACTTCGACCGTCATGAGTGTGCAATGGCACGAAAGGCATGTCCACATCTTTCCAGCTGGTGTGAAGGACATTGCAGAGACACGCAAGTTGCTGCAGCTGGCTGCGTGGGCTCGGGCAGCACATTTGTGTTGTTCCGGAAGTGCTGTGGCTCGAGCAAGGCAGCGGTGTTCGGAACTTCGCTCTGCGGTCGAGACTGCCAAGGTGCAGTGCTGCGGATAAACTTGACGTACTAATTTTTGCAAGTAGGAGGAAGGCTTGTTCTAGTCTCTTGATAGTTGGAGACATCTGCGACAGAGAGACCTTTATGTGGCTCCTGAGAAAGTACGGATTGCTTCCAAGTTGTGGGTTTCGGAGGCAGCGATCGCAGGGCGCGAGTGTGCGCGAGTGTAGTGCTGACGAAACCTGAAGCACACTGCTACCGTCCTTTCACGTTTGGCGATTGATTGGCCCGTCTTATGACAGGCGCAGCATGGTTGCTGCCTCAGTTGGGCAACCTGCGTGAAGATAAAACGGCGTGATGTGCCTTTCTGCTTTGCTCGAAGGGACTTCGCTGGAGAATGCCTCTGAGGTGGAGCTCCAGGGGCTTTTGGTGTTGGTGTCTGCATTCGCGTCCATGCGGCGGAGGTGAGGTGGTCGACGTCGCATGTTTCAACACCGTGCCTGTTTCCTGGAGGACAGGAACGGAGGCGCAAGGCAATGTGTATGCGACTGCTTTGCAGGAGTAAATCAGCGAGCTGTGCGCTTTGCATCTGCCCCTATGACGCCTCTGAGCCCGTCGCCCACGCAGGCTGGCTGTCCTTGTGGTCTAGTGCTGCGCACCTTTTACATCCTGTTATACGATGTTGAAAGAGACTCTTGCAAGGCAGTCCCAGGGACGATGCAGTACTTCTGGCTGAGCCCCCAATATGTGTGCTTGCGAGTGCTCAACAGCGCTGTGGTGGGCGGTGGTTCGCTTGGTTAAGGGCTTCCTCTTGGATCTGAGACGTGACATGGTGGCAAAGGCCGAGTGTGACCTACGCTGCGCAGCCCGCGAAAGCCTCGCAACACGCACGACATTGACGTGCGTTCGATGTCGGAGCGTCTGGCCAAGGTTGCCCGACAGCCCGTCTCGCTCCAGCTGCATGCTCCACAGGCAGTTCTTGACAGCCGTGATGCAGTTCTGCGCGCGGTGCAGCTGTGACAGTGATGCAGGTGTTTGGCACCTCACCCACAACAGGTCATAGACAGGTGCAGGTGCCGCAGGTGCCAGCTCCGGCCCCGGAGAGCCAGGGAGTGGTGCATTTGTTCATGGCTTTGTCGTTGCGCATCTTTGCTTTGAGCAGCCTGCTGGGGCAATCATGCGGCTGCGGCCAGAGCTTTTTGTGCTTCTAAGATGTCTGCAATGCCATCGTCGCCTAACCCTCGGCTGCCAGACGATGCGACACAACGTGATACCACGTAATGTGAGTCATGATCGGCTTTTCTGAGCCGGGGTTTTCAGAATGTATGTCACAATGTCCGTCTCTGGGCAAAGATTAGGTTCAGTGCTTTGCTTCCCGGTGCTCACATAGTCCAATCCGCCGCCGCCTGACCCGAAGATGCTGGAATCAGGCTTCGGGGCCATGTGAACGGTTTGCGAACTCGTTAGAGATGAGGTTGGGAAAACACTCCAGCGAGCGCATGACTCGAGCCATTCGAGCCGAAGTGCTGTGTAAGACAGGCAACAGAGCGTCTGTTGATACTGTGAGGTGGAGACGGCTGCGGTGGCCTCGAGGCAAGCGGTCAAGCAGACTGTGGACGCCGCAGGGCCTCCCGGCACCAATGTGAGGTGCTTAGGGGAAGCGCGCTTTCTCTAAGCACGCGGTGGAGCTGGGCATCATTAATGGCCATCCTTCAACTCTCGAGGAGCAGACGAGTCCAGCAACAAGCGGCCAGATAAGGCAACATATCAAACATGACCAAATGTCCGGCTTAGGCTTGGCAGCGTGATAGTGATGGTCGAGTCATGCTCGTGTTTGCCAGGCCGACTTTGGACCTTCTGTCCGAAGCTGAAATCGCCTTTGTTCTGGTGGCTTTCTGAGCATTGCACCGAGTCATTGAGCATGGCTTCGTTTTGCTTGAGGCTCTCTGGAACGTGCTGTGCAAAGTGCAAGATCTACTTGTATCAGGCCTTTGCAGCAAATATCTCGTACAGCTTAGAAGCCAGAACCGAGCTATTGCTCCCCGGCCGGTGGAGTTGCTCAGTGACTCCGTGACTGTAGCTTCACTCGCTCAGAACGTTCGAGAAAGGCCTCGATTCTGGGGCTTTTGAGGATCTTGCTCTGCCGACATCGCCTGAGGGCGGCGAGCCTGTCGCCTGTCGCTCTCGAATCGCTGACTCTAACTCGTTCTGTCGAGCTCAGCCGCTGTGGGCTCAGTGCTGCGCTGGTTGTCTGGGCGACCCTGAACCATACGACTATACGTGTTGCTGAGTAAGTCTGTAAGACCGGTAAGCATCAGGACATTCCCTGGGCAAAAATGCACTTCTCTCCAATGCCTGCGAAGCAACGATTAGGAGTGTGTCGAGCAGCACAGAACAGCATGTAGTTACACACCGACTGAGAGCAGCAGCTTCGCAAAGTGCCCGCCCGCAGTTGTAAGAATAACTTACCTTAGAAAACACAGCACGTGCAGCTACTGTGCACTCCGCGGGATCAGTTTGGAAGCACACGCCGTGCTCACCGCGTTTCCGGCAACTCGCTGGCTGTGGCAGGCACCGTTCTCGCCGGCGGTTCGCTATGTTGATGGGGAGGAGCTTTTCGCAGTGCCAGCAACTCGTCGGCATCGTTTGACTCATGTCTTGGCCTTGACCTTGGTGTGTTTCAAGTTTATTGAACACGTCTGGTGCTTCTGAACGGCCGCCACGGTAACTTCAGGCTGGTTGGGCAATACTGCGGACTCGAGGGGGTCTACTTCTGTGGTGTCTTGCATGCAACAGTGAACTGCAACTGTGCATGTCTTACGACGTTCGAGGGCCTGTGGGGCTCCACCGACAAAGGCTGGAACTCAGTGAGGATGCCAATCTGCTGGAGGCCATAAAGGCCATGCAGGATGGGTGGGGCTGACTGTACTAGTAGCATTCAGATGCACGGTCCTGTCAACACCATGAATCCTGGAAGTGTAAATAGTGGCATCTTTCTTGATTGCCATTGGAAATCGTGCACGCGAAACATCAAACGCGACAGACATGGACAAGTGGAACCACATGGAACCAACACGAGATTTCGCGCTCGCGGCACTATCCGAAAGCAGAGCAATGTGAAGGAAGCTGATAGTGTAGTTAGCAACGAAGGCTTGTCTGCGGCAAGGTTAGTGTTGGCAAATTTTGCGCGGCCAATGCCTGGCAAGCAAACTCCGGGTGCAGGCATCTATGTTGTGAACAGGGCTTTGGTTTCATATCACGAGCTGACGTGTGGATGCTTTCTGATTTGTCTGTTTTTTGTTGAAAGTTGGTTTCGTTGGTTTTCCACTGGGTTGGGTGTCTGATGTCTCCCCAGGTCCAGTCCATCTGAACAAAATGTGCAACACTCACTGAGGAAACAAACACATGATTTGCAATCAATGGCAAACATTGAAAGCGCGCTGGAAATAGACCCCGGCCCAATAAGACAAACGGAGGCGCGAGACGGAGCCACTTTGAACAAGGCAGCTCTACAACATGTGCGGATTTGTCTTTTGTCAAATTATTGTCCATACGGTTTTGATTTTCTTAGTTTCTGGTTTGCATAGAGTTATCAGGCGGGGGTTATTCTTAACTGTAGCAGTCGCCTTTGTTGACAAGGTGCGCTAAAGTCGAGTGTGAGGTTCTTACTGAAGATTATTGAAAACTTGCAGCATCCTACATGGATGTGGATGCTGTTGCCTTGGCAGGCTGCAGAGAAACCTCTGCCAGCCGAAGGCTGGGAAAGTGTTCCTACGAGCTTGTGTGAGCTGCACCCAGCACGTCTTTCTGAGAGAAATGTGGAAAGGTCGTCAGGGCTCTCCTGTGAGAGCAGTTGCAAGCCGGAGTTCATCAAAGGCTCGTCACAGAAAAAGTGAAGCAAGACGACTGGCCATGATCATGCCTTGTGACCTTGTGCTCCAGGACCGAGTCTCTAGAGGGAGGTGCCCGGGTGCCCGCATGCCAGGCTGTGTTGGTTGACTATAGTTGACCTGACTCCAGTAGCTTGCCAGGAAGTCTCTGTCTCCAAGTGCCTCACGACGATTGCCGATTGCCCGATGCCAAGGGACCCTGCTGGGCCACTTGCCATCACGATGCAAATCGCAGCCGTAGCTTCCGTAGCTTCTACTTCGGAGGCCTTCACCCTGGCCCTGAGCCTCTCGGACGATGGAAGCGTCAGCAGGGCGGGAGCCACAGCGGCAGCTTCCCGGGCCTCGCAGGCGATGGACCCCCACCTCTCTCTCTCTCTCTCTTAAATGACACGAGCCCAATGTTGCACCTGACCTAGTGGTCATGATGAATTTATGAATGCTACGATGCCGAATGGCATTGGCCCAAGACTAGACGGATTGGCTTAACGTCACAAAGGAATGTCTGCTTGAGTGTGACTGTGGGGAGAGTGATTGATCTTGGTTGCTCGGTATCCCTAGATTGTACTGTTGAATTTTGCATTGTAGCGGAGCTTCGGCTCTGGAAGCAGGGACTGAGAGAGAATGGAGTTCGGAACAAGAGGGATTGGCGGTGAAATCAAACCGTTCCCGCCACCAGTGTATCACGGAGAGCTGGAGAAATGGGAAGACTGGTCGTGGCAGCTGAAGCGATATGTAGGACTGTACAAGCCACTGGCCAATCTTCTAATGGACGAAGTTGAAGGATCCAGCCGAACGATCACTGATGATTTGTGTGAAGCTTTCAATGTTCAGCATAGCCGCACGCAGAATGATCAGTTTTCACTGTTCTCTAGGCAACTGGCGTATATGTTGGCGCAATCACTGATGGCACCGCACGAGCGATTGTGCGCAATGAGGACACGGAGAATGGATTCGAAATCTGGCGTAGACTGCACAATCAGTTCTCATTGCCAAAGCGAGCGAGATCTACGAATCTCTTGAAATCTCTTGAATGAGATGATTGGTTTTCGCTTGAGAAATGATCATCTCGAGATCAACTTGAGTGAATTTATCATACTGAAGAACAAACACGAGAACACGACTGGCAGGCCTTTGGACAATGACCTCTTGTACAGCTACATTAAGAGTAGACACCCCCACCAAGGACAAGCCGATATGGATATAAGAGCACTGAAAGGAAAAAAAGGAAGGAAAGGCAAAGGATACAAAGGAGGTAAAGGAATGTATCTAAGAAAAGGAAAGGGATACAAGGGCAAAGTACAAAGGAAAAGGCAAAGGAAAGAGCAAAGGATACAAAGGAAAAGGAAAGGAAAAGGAATGAAAGGAAAAGGCAAAGGACAAGGATGTTTTCAGTGTGACGACCCGAGCCACTGGAGCAAGGAATGCCCTAAAGGTAAAGGAAGAATGTCAGCAGTGACAGCAGAGGAGCAAGGACAGGGGTGATGAATGGAATCAGTGCCAATGATGACGGGTCTTGGGGTGAAGGTGACTGGAATGGTGAGTGGATTGGTTCTGTCGATGATTGGTCCGGTGACTGGTCTTGGTACGAGGACGACTGGAGTTCTTGGCCTGAGGACTGGTCCTGGAACACAGAAATGGTGGAGTTCCACTGAGGTTCAGCCACAGAGCTCGAATGGTGCCGCGAGCTCAAGTTCGGATGTCCCTCAGGACGCCGCCAAGAATGAACCACCACAGAATGTGTCAGCTGTGATTGTCGATTCGTCGGATCAAAGTGCGCCCAGAGTTGCGAGACTGTTCGGGGAGCAAAGCTCGGGCTGATGACGAACTTGTTCGTTGGAGCGTGCTTGTTGATTGGTGCACTGAGTTCCGGAGTGCCACCAATGCCAACTCAGAGTGTGCCAGGCTTAACGCAAATGCCCGAGAATGATCCGATCGGTGTTGACGACAGCTTGACTGAGTTTCACATGCAAGCTGGATTGGTCGACAAAACTTGGATACTGTTCGACAGTGGAGCTTGCGCGAATTGTTGTCCGGAACGGTTTGCGCCGGATTATCCGACGCTGCCTTTGAATGAAAGTGCACCCTCACTTCGGAGCTTGTCTGGAAAGACACTGGATGTGCAAGGTCGGAAGATTGTTCAGCTTGACTCTGGCAATGGCCACTCGTTAAGTGTTCAGTTCTATGTGTGCACTGGCACACCGTTTCCGCTTGTCAGTGTCGCCCCACTGTTGTTGCAAGATTTCTGGACTGTTATGGCAAAAGGCTACATGGCGTTGATTGACCCGACTGGCAATCCTGTGCCGATTGTGCGACAAGGCACTCTGGTGTACTTGACACCGACTGCCATCCCTTATGCCGTGGCGAATGCGGCAAGGTTGGCAGCAATGTGTCTGCCAGAGGTAATGTCGGGGATTGAAGAAGAGCTTGGTGCCTTGGAGTTGCGTGGAGCGTCGGACGTGCATGACTAGTAGCTTCACCCTTTGGCGTTTTCACCAGTGGAATCGATTGAGAATCCACGAACGCACTGTTTTGCAAGCGAAACTCACATGCATATCGACAAACCGTTGCGAATGCACCGGGCAGGTGGGTTCGGAAGCTGGTGGTGTGAAATTCACTTTGAAAACGCCTCTGACAGCGGTCTGTCTTGCTAAAGTCGGTTTGTAATGATCTGATTTGTCCTTTTCGGCGTAAGAAACAACACTTGAGAACAACCGGGCAGGTGGGTTTAGGAAGCTGGGGGGGGGGTCAGATTCACCTTGAAAGCACCTTTAAACGCGGCCTTTCTTGCTTAAGTCCGTTTAGCGCCGGTCTATTGCTATGCCCAGCGTCGGAGCCTTTAAAGTTTAGCTGCTACGAAACCCGTTTGAAGCCGCATTGCGCGTGAAATGCTTGGAGTGCGAGCTTGGACTTACAAACCCAGCTTGGGCTGTGATGATACGCAGAGCANTCGGAGCCTTTAAAGTTTAGCTGCTACGAAACCCGTTTGAAGCCGCATTGCGCGTGAAATGCTTGGAGTGCGAGCTTGGACTTACAAACCCAGCTTGGGCTGTGATGATACGCAGAGCACACATCCTGAAGCCATGTTGCATTGTGCTTGCATGCCTGTGTTCCCTGCTTTGATGCTTGACAAGCTTGGCTCGCAAATAGTGGGACCTTTACCGCTTCAAGGGGCCATTACTGCTTCAACATACTCTCTCTCTCTCTCTCTCTCTCTCTCGCTCTCTCTCTCTCCGACTGGGCGATCGTGTTGGTGATTGCTGAAAGTTTTTTTTTGTTTCCGACGCAGCAGACAGACAGTGAGAGAGCTGATGACGCTTGCAGTACATGTGGTGTGCCCTGACCTGACACATACAGCCAGGGGACGCATGCACAGGCGCGACGCTTACTTTTGCGGTGCACACACGGACATGCGCATACATAGTTGTGAAGCCGGTTGCCTGGGGAGAGAACAGNTACTTCTGCCGCTGAGTGAGTGAGAGTGTGGGTGGGCGGAGGTAGTGCATGGTCATGGTGACTTCTTTGCACTTGAAATACGGATCAGTACAAACCCTTTGCTTGGTGAGACCACTCTTGCAACTCACAGCGCGAATAAATAAGCTGGTGGGGGCAGTTGCAGTGCTGAGGGACGGGGCTTGGGGGCGGCTGTAGGGGCGCAGGTTGATGACGCAGATGGGTGTTCTTGGGGGTTTCGGTACTGTGGATTGGTGTTGGGTGAGTGTTTTGGGGCTAGGAAGGCTGAGATGCTTGAAATTCACGCCGTGACCTGCTGGGCATCCTGACACAGACAGCCAGGGGACGCATGCACAGATCCAGGCCTTACCTTNGAAGGCTGAGATGCTTGAAATTCACGCCGTGACCTGCTGGGCATCCTGACACAGACAGCCAGGGGACGCATGCACAGATCCAGGCCTTACCTTTGCGGTGCACACACATACATTCTTGCACATTCTTGCGACACCTTGTGCCAGCGTGGGGGATGACGTGGATTGGGGTGTAGGGTTTGCCTTCATTGAATGAATCAGCGGAGGCGGTGCATAATCGCTGTGACTTTTGCTCCTTGCTTCGCAGTGCGGTGCAGGGTTTGCCTTCATTGAATGAGTCAGCAGAGGCGGTGCATAATCGTTGTGACTACTGCTCCTTGGGCTAGGCTGGCGAAGAAATCGGCGAGGGACACTATTCTGCAAACACAAATTCGCCACTGGCGTCCAATACCTCACCACCGGGAGTGAAAGGAGAATGTTTGAAGTTTCACTGGGTTT